>JAMKCH010052150.1:0-36955 GCA_023653785.1 Ophioderma brevispina | reverse complement strand
TACCACCAATGATACAATCTGATTGGCTCATTACAGGACACAACATGAGATAGCCCTCTGAGTAACCAATCAAAATAGTGCTTCTATATCTCTGTCTAAACCATACCACCATTCTTACAGTATCTCTGATTTGCTCATTACATGATATTACCTTCCAAGTACTACCAATTAAAATAGTGGTATATGCCGATAGATAGGCAGGTAGTGCCCAAGGGGTTAAATTTAAAATTTCCATGGCTATTTCTTCCTTTAATTTCATCTCATTTTGGTATAAAAATTCTATGACACCCCTCACCCCCTTTTCAGTATGTCAACAAGAAGTTTACAGTTATCAGCCTCTATCCTCACTAAATTCAGAGAATATACTGTGTAGTGTCAGGTCAGGTTTCCTCTGAGAGCTTGCTACTGGTATCCTGGTAACCAGTACTACCTGGGCCAATGCCGAGTCAGCGGCGGCTAAACCGGCACCCCCATCGGATTTGTAAGGCATCTGATGAGGAGGGTAGCTGGTTACCCTGGTAGAATGAAAAAGAAGATCTACCTACAAGGGCGTCAAGCTCTGGAGAGCGAATGGCGGCCATCCAGCACATGCTGCCTTGCATGTTGGGCATAGTTGCCCAAAGGCTAGGCCCACAGCCGATAACTGTGGATTGACATCAGGAAGGGCATCCGGTCAATTATGTTTTCTCCAATAAATCTTCACACAGCAGTATTGCTGAGTGTGAGGTGAATCTGGCCACCCTCGTTAACGGGGACAAAACCGGATTTAAAACTTTGGTCTAACTAACTAACTAATACTGCATGGGCTGCCTCATTGTTATTAGACAATCATAACAATACACAAACAAGGTACTTAGTATAATATTCAGTGATGAAAAATGACATGCTTAATACTTATGTCCACCAATACCCACACACTGACTAAGTTTCATGACAATCAGTCATTGCCTTCTAACAAGGGTTTACCTTTTGTTACAAGCCAATCAGAACAATTTTCAAATAAGTAACAAATATGCATATTTTGTGATGACAGAGTAAGAGGCTACATTGGTTATTAAATAACCGGCTGACGCAGCGTTACAAGATTTATGAATGGCTGTCACTGGATAAGACGACATGTCAAAATGTCACACGCTAAGAACAGTTGTGTTGAAAGTGTCACAAAATAAGAACAGTTGTGTTGTCCATCTGTCCGTCCATCCAAACAGTACTGTGACAATTGAAATCTAAGTTGTCCTTCCAGCTATAGCTGGCAGCACACAAACAAATCATGACCTTACAAATATATACTATTCCCCCTTCCCAAAGAAAATCAGAGCCCTCTAACTGTAAACTTATCCAGATGGTGGTACTCCCTGGGGATACAAGGGGGCTGCTCTGAATTTCCAAGGGTTACCTAATCAGGGGTGTCTTTTTTCAAGAAAATCAGAATTGTTCCTCCTCCTTGCCACATTATATCCCAGTTCGTCCCCAAAATTTTAACTTTGAATCCAATCACCTAAGCGTCAATTTCTTCCCCAAATGACCATAGAGACCAAACTTATTCCTCCACCACAGGGACGAATAACGGAAGAATAGACACCCTGGTTACCTTATACCAATTGCCCAGGTGTCTAAGAAGTGATACACCACTAGGTTATGCAATCTGGACTACTCGATTATTCTTTTTCAAAATCATATTGTTACTTTTAAAACAAAAACAAGGAAACTAACTGTGAAATGGAATGGGAGACGTGGGTCAAGCAAAACCAAGAAGACCATAGAAAACGTGTAATTTACGAAGGAGAGCGCCAACCTAACACCTATAGAGGATATCCTAGCGCCTCTTCTGTCTGCCACCGGCTGGATAGCTCGCAGCTTAGAACGTCGTCATGTAATAACGAAGGTCGCCGGTCGACGCCGGCACGCCACCTGGGTTTTTGTTTTTTCAACACTATCGCGCACTGGCCATCTCCAGGAGAAAGATTAATAAATTATACATCCTTGATCGACCTGGGAACTAATAGGGTACAGCGAGATGGGTAACGATACAGGGCTGATGCTATCCGCGAGGAAGCGAAGGACACCGTTCGAACCTAACACACCTAGAGCTATCTATCGCTCGTCTGCCAACCCTGCGTGAATAGCGCAGTCACCGGGGAGAGCGCGGCTGTAATACGAAGGTCCGCCGTTCGAATACCGCCACGCGCACATGGGTTTGTTCAACACTATCGGGCGAGCTGGCCATCGCCAGGAAAAGATTAAGAAATAGAGACAGCCGGGTCGACCGGGAGAACGAAAGTAGGTAAATCTCAAAAGCAAAATAAAGCGTAGAAGGGAAAGATACGGTCGATGCATCACGAGGAAAGCAAAAAAAAGGACACCTTTCGCACCGAACACGATAGATATATCTTAATCGCTCTCGCTGCCACCCGGGTTGTAATCTCAGTCGGTTAGGAGACATTCGGGCATGTAATACGAAGGCGCCTGGTCGAATCCGGCCAAGCGCACACTGGGTTTGTTGTGGGTGTTTCACCACTATCGTGCCTGGCCATTCCAGAGAAAGACTTATAAATATACATCCTGTCTACCTGGAGAACTAAACTTTTTAAATCTCGGAGAGAGCAAAGTTGAAGCAAACACAAAACCTCACCTCAATATCCCTCAAAACTTCGGGGCTAATCTCTGTCCTCAATCCCTGGGAATCGCTCGCACTCCTCTGTTTCTTCTTCCCACCATTGGGCACCTGAAGTCTTTTGGTATCTGAACCTTCACTGACAGGCCTTGTTCTGGTGGTTCCCCTTGGATTTGGTGGCCTCAAATAAATTGATACCGATGTCAAGTTATTGTCATTTGCATCATGTTTGACTGCACCATTTGTATCCACTCTGGAATTTTGTGAGTGATGGTCCGATTTTGTTACACTGTCGGATGATTGTCTGCTTGGCATAGTTGAAACTCTCTCTTGCTCAGATCCATTTTGACCTCCCGTAAGTTCTGTGTTTTTGCTGGTTTTAGGTGACTCATCTGTTACAATGTCCATAATGCTAGTACTCTCTTTACTCTGCCTTTTGTGAGCACTGGGAATATCAGGAAGACTTCTGCCTCTACCAAGTGGCCTGTGTATGTTCTTGTGTCCCTGATCTGGGCTATCAGATCCAGAGTCACTTGAGGTTGGTGGCGAATGCTCCATACCAGGCAAACTAAGCCTCTCACACTGAATTCCAGTTGCAGGGCTACCCTCGCTTTTCCTGTATTTCCTAAATGCACTGTTACTATTGTCCTCGACATGGAATCGGCCGGTTCTACAATTTGTAGTTCGTTTTCCGATTCAGTCCCACTTTGACTGTTAGTTGAGTGACTTCCACTGGACCTTGAACTGTCAGGACTGCCAGGAATGACAGGAAGCATTCGGCGCTTTGTTTGTGCTTGCCCACTTCCTCTTTTCTTTGAGTCATTAGGGAATGTATTTTTGGACTCTACAGGTGCATTCTGGGTTGGCACGGGTACTATCAGGGATTGCACTGGTGCATCCTGGGATAGTGATGGTGTAAGCTGGAGTTCCAGTGAGGCCCGTTGTAAGACAAAGGTAGGGCCTGGAATGCCGACATCAATAGAGGGTCTCTGCAGTGATATGCCTGGTGTACTGTCAGTGCTGAGTCTGGAATCACTTCGGTCATATTGGTAGGACGCACTTCTTTCATACTGGTTGGATTCACCATCACTATCTGTCGGTAATGAAATCAACAAAGAGACAGTAAATATCAGAAATATGGAACTCACCTCATGATATGGGATAACAAGTGGACTGACACTGCAGAATTCTGCCCTCTTGTGTATAATGCTGTTTTTGAAATGCATGTCAGAAAGTATTGTTCTTGTTTTCTTTTTCTAAATGCTTACCCCAAAAGTGATCAGAAATCGATTACTGCAGGGCATTAAACGCTGTTTATGACCAGCTCTCAACCAATCACAAACGGGGAAATCTCCTAATGATGTGTGAATAGACAATCAAGTCCAAATTAACTATGGGGAGAGGGATTCTAGGGTTAATAAATAGTTCTTATGTAAAATAAAATCCAAAATTTAGTACTTGATTTAATCCCAGTGAATGGCCCCACAGTACAGTGAATTCAATCAGGATTTCCAGCAAGAAAGGCATATATCCGACCCAGTAGGCTATAAACTCCCACAAAGATACTGTATGCAATGCAGAAACAGACTTAGTCTCAATCCATGGTACAATAATTGATTCCACAAGTAGTGGTATCAGTTACTAACTCATGGTCCAATTTTTCATATTTTGTTTTCCCACTCATGTAGAAGCATGTCACCAAAGAGAGTGTGTGGATAGAAGCAAAAATGTGTACCGACAAATTGGTCCACAAGATGGTGTGTAGGAGCTAGTGTGGGCAATTTGTTCAAAACATCAAAGAAACAAATCTCGGCTTTAAAGGGGGATGACCTGATTTAAGTCTATAAATTGTTCATCTTAATTGAATTGCCTTCACCCAAAAACCCCTCTGTAAAGTTTCGTGCCGATAATTCAACCCGTTTTTGAAGTGAGAGCTAAAAACGTGATTCTGTAATCCCCATAGAGTACTGTGTAAAATTAATATTGGTTGACCAAAATGGGGCTCATAACATCCAAACCAAACATCCTTTAGCCCTAGGATTTCACAGGGTAAATGAGAAAAATAGTAGCTTTCTTCCGATACCAAATTTTTGGCCACTTCTGGTAAAATCTGGGGTCCCTGGGGACATTGCTATTAGCGATCAGACCATGGACCTTTAAATTACCAAAGCAGCAGTGGGGCATCATAAAACCGTGCGATTATAATACAAAATATGCACCATCAGAATCGACTGAAATATGGGAGATAAGCTTTTCTGGGGATATCTGTTGAACCATACAAAAACAAGGTGGTTCTTGAATCACACAGTCTTGCCTGCTTTCACAATCACATTCAACATTTGTGGTGAAGCTAAATGCCAAACTATGCAAATTAGCTCATTAAATATTCAAGGCTATAATGATGTCCCATCCTCATAGCAGCTACATTAAACTAAAAAAAATATTTTTTTATTTTTGAAATAAAGTATGCAAATTAACTCAATTAACATATTTTTCCTTCAAAACCTTATCAGGTCAAGAATTTCTTGCCCTCTTAAATGGCACACACATACATACATACATACATACATACATACATACCTACAGAAAGAGTGATGTTAATGTCTTATCAGGAACTTGTTCAGGTGAGACAAAAGTGCACTTTTACTACTGATACCATGCAGAAGCAACAGAATTTTGATTGCAATGACTTACTTGTATGTCTTTCTCCCTCATCTGAGGAGTCATCTGTACTTGTAGTCAATGACTGCCTCTGGACTGGGGCCTTCTCCATTATGTTCTCCAGTGCCTCCTGCGTGGCACGTCTGTATCTTAGCAACTGATTTTGTTGTTCTAGAACTTGCATTTCCAGAGCCTTCCTTTCTTTGATTGCCTAGGATGGAAACAATTAAAAGGCACTATCAGTGATTTGCTAAATCATTAAAATTTTAAAAAATCATAAAAAATCAGATTTTTGCATGTCTTTAACAAGTACGGGTACCCTAACATATCCTGCAAATGATAAGGCCAGAAGCAAACCTAATAAGCACAGAATTGGATATTTTAATCATTACTGTCCGTACAGACACTTACTGTAATTCAATGGAGAGTCATATCTTTGAAGGCTGCCATTTTCATCCTTTTCTAGCAATTCTTCAGTTGGAAAAAATAACTTTTGAATTCTACAGACTTTTCCTTCCAATTTTAAGCTATTTCTGCAAATTTCAAATATTTTGACTCTTTCAGGTGAATCACCGATAGTGTCTTTAAGATAACGTTTGTAAAAAAAAAATCACAGGATAACACTGTTCAAGCAGAACCTTTCAAACCAGGGCTGAAAGATTATACAAATACAACATGATATGAAGTTGTCGAGTCTTGAAAATTTTCAATACAACCGTTCATTTCTTCTTTAACCTAGGTTTCTTGATTCGATGTTAGACTCAGAAAATGTCCTGCCATGATGTCCTACCCATGGGAAAAAGAAAATTACTGGGACTGTCAGTGTTTTTAACCACACTCTTTTGGCAATATGCACAAAATTAACTCTCTGTACAGGGGACTGATGGTATAACATCACCCCTAAGGACAAGTGGGTTTGTATTATTCAGTGGTGTAACCTGACCTTTGCAAATGGTGGGGGGCATAAGGGGTGTCAAGGTATTTTCTGAGGGGACTCTTTGGCATGGGGGTTGTGAACTCTATCTTGGTTGTGACTGCAAGATGATGAAGATACAAATTAAATCCAGAATGAAGTATCTGAATAAATCTCATCTGGAAATAAATGACCTTAGGAATTGACTATGACTATGACCCCTGGGTGCCACCACTGCAAAGCATTTTTATTTATTTTCAAAACAGAAATTTGAACATTAGAGTACACATCTTTCAGAATTCTTTGAGGTACGGCTTGGCATAACACACACTGACTGATAGCCAGTTACTGATAAGATTGCTGCTTCCCTTACACAGAATGATTGAAATGTCTGAGCCTCAGACTCTGCAATGCTAAGTCTGTGATGTCATTGTCTTAGCACCTAGGGTTGCTGGGGTACCCACTGCATGCTGAAGTTGTCATATCCCTGTGTTGTGATGAAAAAACAAAGATTGCTTATGGGAATCGGCAGACTGTCACAGTCAGAGGCCTTATCTCATCAAGTGGACCAACCATGATTTGAACCTGAGACAACTTGCATCAGTACTTATAAGCACCCACAACTCCCAGACCACACTTTTGTTTGCAATAACTGCTTTTTCAAGAAGCTGAAGATGTGATTTGTGTCAAGAAACCCATTCCTACCTTGAGTTTCTGTTCCTTATGATGACTCTTAGCCTCAATCTCGGAGTTAATTTTGCTCAATTTTGCATTGAGTTCATCCAGTTGTTTTCTCATGAGGGCATACTCCTCCTCTTTCTGCTGGTTTCGTTTGTGTTTCTTTCCTTCCAGCTGGCGCAGAATCGTGTCTTGTTTGACCTACAGCAAGAGTTCCAAAATCGGATTAGTACTTAATTACTAAATTAGTTACTTTAGAACCACGAGTGGTCTTGGCTGTTAACCATGTCTTTGCCCCTCATTGCAATCAGTCAAAGAATGCCTCAGGCCCGTACGCCCCACTTTTTGCTCTTTTTTTTTAAAAAGGTCCAAAATTTACAGAAATTTTGACAAGTCTGCTTTTTGGTGATGAGATATTCAAAAGTCCAAAAAGGACCATTTTAGAGGGGGTTACGTCTACTTTTACAAAAAAGTTCCACTTTTTTAAACTCATGCACCCCCCAATAAATCCTGCATAATAGCCCTAATGCCCCTCCAAAACTTGAACCAAATTGACCGAACATACGTACACATACATACTACATACACATACAGAAATAGTGAGACAAAAATGAGAGAAATCTGCTCATTCACAAATATTTCCAGCTGCAACAAACTTAAGTTGCTTCCAGACATGGATTTTCCCAAAAGTTCAGACCCAAATTACAACTCTACCAACCTGCGCTGAGATGCGTCTTTTCTTGAGGATGGTCAGATCTCTCATGGCCTGCTGCTCCTCCTCCTCACTCGCTTTGTTGAATTTGGTCTCCAGCTTCTCCTTCTTCCGCTGCAAACTGGGAGAATCACTTGGACCGAGTGGAAATTGCTGTCATTTAAGTAAAATTAGAAGTTTCTGCTTTTGGTATTCATGCAGGATTTTAAATTGTTTTCACTAACATGAGTATGGATATTTCTGCTTACATATCGTCAGTATTTGATCCAGCCAAGGATGTGTGCTGCTTTCACTACTTTAGTACACATGGCTGGCTGCATCACCACCTACTGATGTATTTGCAAAATGTGTATTTTTAGCAAAAACAGCTTTGAAAATTTTGCAATTTTAATCTGCTGTAACCTATTGACAAAAAAATTGTTAATGTGAATTTGTAATAGTAGTATGAAACAACTGATATGCCAAAATTTCACACCAACAAACCTGAGAGCCAGATTGCAGCCAGACCCCAAAATGCCAACATCAATAATTTCATGAAATAATGCTGAGAACAACAAAGGTTACCCTTAACAATTTGTCATGAATAACAATGGAAACTGATAATTTTGCTAGATTTTAGTTTTTTTACTTATTTTCTAACAAGTCTGGGTTTTAACTTATTTTCTAACAAGTCTGGGTTTTAACTTATTTTCTAACAAGTCTGGGTTCTCCATTTGTAATATTTGTTATATCTTTAGACCAGATGTTGCTTTGTTTACAGCATAATTTGTAGTTTAAATTAATAACAGCTGTTGCCATGACAATACACACAAAATATAAATAAGCCTTGTTATAAAAACTATCTTGGAAAGGTACCAAAAAGTGATTTAAATTAACCACAGCATTTCAAAATGGTTTGAAGGGTACAGGGTGATTTTGAATGCATCTTTGATCAGTTATCATAATGTAATAAAAGCCCCCATATAAACGCCCTCAATTTTTTTGACCAAACATTGCTTAAAATTTAAAAAAATCAAGCCATACATGCAAGTATACACTGCTAATTAACAATCGCGACTGCCAGATTGGTGGCAGATTTATATTTTCAACCAAACAATGAAAAATTAACACTAGTTTTTTTTTACTGTAGAAAATTTGTAAAAAGCACCCCTTTAATATGGCATATTAAAGTGGTTAAAAATTCTCCAAAATCATTCTAAATCATGGTCAGTTGGGTATGTAGAACATTTTTTTTAAATTTGTGAACGTACTTGAAACTGAACAGAGTACTGTAAAAGTGGTAATTTTTGCCCATGTAATTTTTCGCGCTTCTGCAATTTTTACATTTTCATTTGTTTTTAAATTCAATTTTTTCAGCTATCCTACATAGCTTCACACACAAAATAAACATTTTCATGTGTTCTTAATTTCGATCTTGCTCAGAATTGCGCGAAAAATGCGAAAATTAATGTAGCGTGAATGTACACTTTTGGAGTGCCTTAGCTTACCTCCGGTGCCTCCTTGACCCTCTGTGTTCCCATTATGAGTTGCTGGTTTTCCCTCATAGCTTCTTGTATCAGCCTGTGTCTGTGTAGCTCAGCTAACTGATCGTCTCTGCTCTGTGACTGCAAGCTGCTTTCCACGTTTGGCATGATGGGAGCTGAAAAATATTACAGAATGAAAGAGTATGCAAAGTGATTAAAATTTAATTTTTGTAGGAAATTTGCCTGTACCACTTTGAAGTGGTGGGGTGGATTCATCACATTTGAAATGATATGCAAATGACCTCATGAATATTCATTAGTATTTGCAAAGGGATAAAAGAGTGACAATTTATAAGCCTCACAAAATATACTGGAATGCATTTTTTCACTGAAACAGAAGAAGGGAGAAGCATAGAGTTGTTTTTGGGTGGGAGGAAGGACTGACAAATTTACTAGAACATAAGATCCACCTAAAGTGAGTGAGTGAGTATTAGAATTTAACAACAACTCAACACAATTGTGTTATATCGTGTCATTAAGGTAAACACATTCAACATAAAAAAAAAAAAACGACACAATATTAAACATTCATTTCAATTCAAATTACAACAATTGTAAATAGATACACATCATACACTGATGAACCAGATCATCACCCATCCATGTATAAAAACAAGATAACCCAATTGAATACAACAATACACATAGAGAAACACAGCTTCACAAGATACACTGATCAATTCCTAAATATAATTATACACATCATACACTGATGACAAAGTTCATCACCCATCCATGTATCAAGAAAAAATTTCAACTACAAATACTAATTAATCAACCATCACATCAGAACACGCAAACACGAGATAAATCAATACATTATTAAAACATTAAGGCAATATTACAGATTAAATAGATGGTCTTATATATACATGTATAATTGATAAATGGTATGTTTCATGTTTAACTTAGTAAATTACTCGAGCATTATACCCAAACTGATACAGATAACATAATTTTTACACTTAAATCTTAACAATTACACAGTGGAAATTCGAATAAATTAATACTACATCTTAAATACATATTACAAGTTCCTTAAAACTACAAGCGGGCCTATTCTCCCCAAACCCGCAGGGGTCCCATTTAGTTGCCTTTTACGACATGCAGGGAAGCACAGCGGGTCAATTCTTCACCCTAAGCAGGTGCGGATCCAGGGAGGGGGCGCAGATCCAGGGAGGGGGCGCGCGCCTCCTGGTAATTCTGCAAATTCTTGCAAAATCAGCCCATTTTGAGCTATTTGGGACCAGTTATTTTTTTTTTTTTTTTTTTTCCCCCCCCCCCCCCGGTAATTTTGACATTTTTCAAATCCTGGATCCGCCCCTGCTAAGCCCGCAGGGGGCCTCTGAAAAAAACAGCAAAATTCCATTGTGGGAATCTTGTCATATAGGCCTGCAAAGGTCACAATTTGTATGTTATAGCACTATCTATATGCCCATTCTCCAGAGAGAGACCTGTTAAACTAGATTTATATCATATTTCATTGCGGATGAAATTTTGTAAAATTGTGAACGTACTTGAACTGAACAGAGTCCTGTTAAAAAGTGGTAAGTTTTTGCCCGATGAATTTTTCGCGCTTCGCATTTTTTACATTTTCATTTGTTTTTAAATTCAATTTTCAGATACCTACATAGCTCACACACCCCAAAATAAACATTTTCAGGTGTTCTTAATTTCGCACCTGCTCAGCATGCACGAAAATGCGAAAATTAATGTAGCGTGAAGAGTAAACTTTGGGAGTGGCCTAGTCTACATCCGGTTGGCCTCCTTGACCCTCGTGTCCCATTATGGTTGTGGGGTTTTCCCTCATAGATTCTTGTATCAGCCTGTGTCTGTGTAGCTCAGCTAACTGATCGTCTCTGCTCTGTGACGGGAAAGCTGCTTTCCACGTTTGGCATGATGGGAGCTGAAAAATATGACAGATGAAATAAGCGATTGCACAAAGTGATTAAAATTTATTAAGTTTTGTAGGAAATTTGCCTGATCCCACTTTGAATTTGGTGGGGTGTGGATTCATCCACATTTGAAATGATATGCAAATGACCTCATGAATATTCATTAGTATTTGCAAAGGGATAAAGGTGACAATTTATAAGCCTCACACAAAATATAATGGAATGCATTTTTCACTGAAACGAACGAAGGGAGAAGCAGTCATAGAGTGTTTTTGGGTGGAGAGGGAAGGACTGACAAATTGTACTAGAACATAAGATCACCTAAAGTGAAGTGAGGGAGTATTAGAATTTAACACAAACCCTACACAATTGGTAGTATGTGTACATTAAGGTCAAAACATTCAACATAAATAACACAAACAAACAAAAAACAAACGACACAATATTAAACATTCATGCAATTCAAATTAAACAATTGTAAATAGATACATATAATACACGATGAACAGATCATCACCCATCCATGTATAACAAACAAGATAACCCAATTGATACAACAATACACATAGAGAAACACAGCTTCACAGATAACTGATCAATTCCTAAATATTCAAGTATACACATATCACTGATGACAAAGTTCAACACCCATCCATGTATAAAGAAAAATTTCAACTAAAAATACTATTAATAACCTCACATCAGAATACGCAAACACGAAATCCCCTTTAAAAATACAATATTAAAACATTAAGGCAATATTACAGATTAAATAGATGGTCTTATATATACATGTTATAATTGATAATGGTATGTTCATGTTTAACTAGAAATACTCGAGCATTATACCCAAACTGATACAGTAACATAATTTTTGACACTAAAATCTGAACAATTACACAGTGGAAATTCGAATAAATTAATACTACATCTTAACAACATATTAACCAGTTACTTAAAACACAAGCGGGCCTATTCTCCCAAACCCGCAGGGGTCCCTTTAAGTCGCCTTTTACGACTGCAGGGGAGCACAGCGGGTCAATTCTTCACCCTAAGAAGGCGCGGATCCAGGGAGGGGGCGCGCGCCTCCGGAATTCTGCAAGTTTTCTGCAAAATCAGCCCATTTTGAGCATATTTGGACCCGTTACAGCCCTTTTAAGCCCCCCAACCCGGGTAATTTACATTTTTCAAATCTGGATCTGCCCCCTGACTAAGACACAGAGAAAATAAGTGTCAGGTCTGATAATCACATTAAATTGACATGGATCAAACTAATTTGCCCAAAGCAACAAAAGATGGAGTGCTTCAGCTCACGACCAATTTCCCTCAACACGGACTTCAAACAATAGAGTCTGAAATACTGAGCTAATCCTTATCGAACAAGGGGTGGTCATTGCAAGCTTTGTTCAACATCTATAAGGGGTCGTGGTCTTTGTAATGTACTTACATAAGAAAGCGTTTAAGTAAATATTTTGGAACTATAACAGTCAACATTTCTTATTCCAGCACGCGAGGAGGGCTGGCTCGTGACAACAATCAGCGACAATACAATTACTACTACAAGAGAACCCAAGTTACCTCAGTAAACCTCTCTACGTCGAATGTTAATAACCCATTCTTCGGATGCGCCAAACGATGATTGCAAATGAAATTGTATCACGTTGATGCTTTGAAAGAAAATGCATCGTAAGTAACAATAAACCACCAACCAATACACTAAGATCACTCAGTTTGCTCACAGTTGCGAACCAGATCAGTTCTTCAGGAGCACATCATGGGTTACATAAACATTTATTCTCATCTTGTCTCGCTTTTCTCCTCCCGTTTCTCCAGATCCTTATCAAGTCTTCGGTCCTACCAGCAGAACACTTGCAAATCCAGTTAAGATGAATCCAGTCTTTCTCCTTTGTTTTGAAATATTTTGTGTGTTCTTTTCTTTCAAATTTAACTGTCATTGAGTTTTTCGTGAGGAATTGAAAATATCAAAATTGTCGTTGTGTTGTTTTTTCTCGTTTGAGTCTTTCAAAACTTTAAATAAGACCCTCGTTTAGTTGTTGAAACTTGCAATGAACAATACTGAGGGACTCAAAACACTGAAGGGACTTTCATATTATATGCATACCAATTTTTGGGAATTAACATTATGCTAATATTCTTGTGCTTGGCATATATACACAGATTTCAGCTTATTGCAGACAGAAATTGCGAATACAAATTATACAAAGATACATATTTTGTGTTTGTGCTATGTGGCGTTCCACAAATGTTGTTAGATACATCAGTGACTTTTCACTGAATTGTTGATGTGACTTACGACCCGTTTTTTGGGGGTACGGATTATATCGCCGTATAAACTACAGTTATATAGTCACTTAACCACAAACCCCCTCCCCAACTAGCACGTATTACTCCAAATAAACAAACAACACACTTGTCAAGGCGCATTTGAATTGAAACCATGTATCACTCTTGCGAGCCAACCGTGCATATCAGCGGTAGATAGACGCTACTGCTTCTACGCAGTAATTATACCTGCTGGTTGGTTTGTGATCGCCAATATGTGTAGCAGGGAAGCAAGGCGGACTGAGGACATGGTAAAAACGGTATTGTCAAGCCGTTTCTGGTTAATGTTCGGCTGAGATGAATTCACCATCATGGTGGGTCTCGCGGGGGCTAGTAATCAAATCAAACCATGATCAGGTTGTTTGTACTGACGAATTAAACGCACAATTTTATGACAGCGATATTTAATTGACGCTATATTATAGTATGGATGGTTAAAAAAAAAAAAAATTTTTAAACATATACAAAAAAAAACTAATTTATATGAGGGAATAAAGGCTAGATGGGATAAAGATTGTGGTACTTGTCACCGTTGGGCATGTAAGGGTATTGAAACAAACAGGAAAAAGTTGATGGGTGAGGTTGTAAAATGATGGATACGGTCTCATCATAAATGTAAAACACTGAATCTAGAATTGTAGTTCTTTTATTTCTTTAAATGGAACACAAGAAAGCTTGAATTTACTTGCTCGTTTAAACTAATTCAAGTCATTTTTAAAGTCGATATAATTATCAGACACTCCCGTTACTGGTAATATTTTTACCAATTGTATGATTTTTTATCGCGCTTTTGTCAATTATTTGTGACCTTTTGGGACTAAACAAGCCATATGGTGGATGTTACCTTTTGAAGATCGTCTTTCCGGTTGAGAGCGAATCAGAGAAGTTACTTTTTTCAATATGTCTTCAGAAATCAAACTCTTTCCTTCAGTCACTATTAACAAATGATGCCTGACCAATTTTGTCAATAACATCCATTACTTGAACTACTGATACATGCAAGACGTGTTTGCTTCAACAGATTTCCATCAAAGACTGTGCTTCACGATGAAATTTTATGTACACCTGCATGTGGTTCAGATGAAATTTTGGTACACATGCCATGTCACTGCCCCAAAGTCGGATACTATTAGGATCAAATTTTGGCAGTCTTGCACTGTCGTAGTGCGATTGACTGGTACAGTAATCCAGCTATTGATTTATGTAAAACAAAAATACTACCACACATTAGAGTGTGAAAATCCAATCTTTTACAGGGTTCAATTTAAGCTTCAATTAAAGTGGCATTTCGTGATTTCAGCACCTTATGTTTTATCCATTGATCACTAGATATCCTTGAGAAAAGCTATTCTCAAAAATTGAGCCAATCCCGATCTGGCGGTGTGGTGTTGTTATGAGCAATTGCTCGTTCCCCATGGTCCCATAGGCTCCTGTGCGTATTTGTCGTTTACGGAAAGAAAGAAAATACCAAAAATTGAGAATTTCTTACAGACGCAAACCGAAGGAATTTGCAAGTACGATTGGGCACACGTGAATTGCTAAGGCTAAAGGTTCAGATGATCTAAAAATCTCAACATTTTTAGGTAAGGTCGGGGCGGACGAGGCGGGTGGTGTGGATCACGAAATGCCCTTTAATTGTAAAGTTATAATCCCTGGATATGAACGATGACATAGAATGGAAATGACACCAATGTACATAAAAAAACCGTAACAAAAATAGTTTACACAAAATAAACCTTAAACCCCCATATACAATATGTGGCCGTCAAGATAGATGGAAAGCCCCTCACCATACAACTATTAAAATGGGCAGGAGGGTGGGTTAACTTAAGAGGGTGTGAGTACATTAGAATGGATGGGGGAAACAGGGTCGGATACATATTTAAATTATGGAGTGCCATGCCATGAATAATAGACCCTATGCAAAAACAAGGTCCACTTAGCAATTTACCTCCTTCGGCCAGTGCAGCTACAGTAGACCAGGTGTGTACAATCAGACATGACTTCAGGAATCGCCTCCCAAGTGCCATTAATTGTAGTCCTCCCGTGTGGACAAGTTGGCCACAACCCTGACTGGCCTATTGCATAGGGCCTGTGGTTAGATGAGTTCAACATTAACAGGACTGTTCCCCTCTCAATTGAAAGAATTTCATTAGTAATTTTACGAGTTACAGATATGTACTACCCGCGACACTTTTCTATCACAACCTCTTCGGTAATCGAGTCAATTAAGCCGGTTCATCTTTTGGTTTGGTCAAACTATGACACTTTCAGCCATCTGAAATTTGCAAAGCCAGGAATGCAAACAAAACATGCTGATGTCGTCGTGACTTGTGAGACTGGGTTGATACCCTTTGGTTTTCATAATACCACTTTTAATAATAAAATTTGCCTTTGTTCTTTGCCCTTGACTCTCCCTGCTTTTTCACTGTCATTACAAATGCAGCTCTATTGGTCGAGTAGAGTACAGTCCAAACCAAAGGGCTTAAGTACGCAACTATATAACAAAATCGGTAGTGTGAAAATATAATCTCTCGCTCTCTCTGCTTCTAATCTTTCCCCCAAAACATTGTCCATAGTTTAGAGCTAAGCTCACATACTTCTCAATACCTTTTAATATAGAGAATGTAAACACCTTGATAAACTTAAAAATTTATGCTGTAAAGTTCAGCTTTCCCACAGAAAGAATCTTTGGCAAATCAGCAAAGGGACAATTAGAATGTGACCCAGCATATTTGGTCTCTGAAAAATTGTTCCGCCCCTGAGTTGAGAATTACCTTGTACCCAAAATGTGTGAATACAGAAATCCTGGAAGAGTGTGTGCAAAACGAGACCGTTATGAAAACAAACACAAATTCATTACTAAACAGAAATTTATCCAAATCAAAACTCTTTCTTTACAAAAGCATTTTACCCAAATCAGCTGGACCCTCACTTGCACAAATTCACACTCTTAAGTTATATTATATCCTTATGCACTTCATCTTTGGTTTGTAGGGCTTCAAAAAGATTTTAAATTTTGACTTTTTACTACAAACAATTTACCCACATTTAGTTACGATTCCTCTATAATAGTGTTGCCTATATTAACATATACAGCATATTGTCTTTCACAACATCTACACCTTCAGAACTTCAAGGTCTTTAGACCATTTTAAATAACAGTATCAAAATGATCACAACACCCATCTTAGGTTCCTATGTTTGTTGTCATGGACTTCTCAACTAAAAGGGAGAAAAAAAAAAAAAACAGACCAGAAGGGCAGTTGGTCGGTAGCTAAAAGAATTTCAATACCAATCAACTACAGATATCTTCAAATTTACACGCCAGAGAGGCAATTGGGGGGCGGTTGCTATGGTGATGAAGCATGGTGAATGAAGGATCGAGGGCGCAAGATCAATTTGTCTGGTCAGTCTATATGTAACACCATCAGCCCCTCGATCTTCTTTCCAGTGCTCTGTATAAAATAAGATAGAGAGAATTAGTCTTCGAAAAGCACACAAATCCATCAGAATACATTATTCCCCCTCAATATCTCCAATACACCAGATTCTTAAATCTCAATGGAACATCAGAAAAACATGAAAGGTTACAAAACTTGTCAAAGGTAAAATGGGCACAATTTTTTACATCACAGTAGTTTTTTAAAAAATAAATGGAATAAGTAAATTATACCCTTTGCACATACTTTTTATTATGTGATTTATTTTGTTAACAGAATAAAAAGCATGAATAAAGTAGTGCAAAAGCCTATGTAATTATGAGTAAGTGCAAAAGCCTAGGTGATATGCCAACAATTCTGTAAAGGATATAAATTTATTCATTCAATACTCTTAAGAAATCACTTCACCTTAAGCCTACAAAGAAAGTAGATGGGTGCCAACTTCTTACAACCAAAATTAAACAAAGCGACTGTTAAAGAATAGACACCAATATATGGGTACAAAATAATTTCACCCTAAGCAATCTAATTTATGTTAACTCTGAGCTTTCTTCGTTAGACATTAATGAACAATTTGTGATTTTGAATAGGGTATTTGCAAACCTTTTCAGACATGATCATGTTTATTTGGTCAGTACAATACAATTCACTCCTTGCTGTTTGCAGGTTAGCAATTATCACCAAACATGGCTAGCATTCACCACTTTACCGTGCCTACTTCAGTTATTTCATTGGGCTACACCAATTGAAATCTGCACCACAAAATGGGGAGGGGGGGGGTTTTAAAGCGGCATAGTGCACTACTGCACTACTTGTGATCCTACATCCAAACTGTAAAAATGCCATTGAGTTTATACCAGGAAGTATACGATTTAAATATAAGAATCCCTTGTAGTACCATTTTGAACACACCACAACGGTCTTCTATAGGGCTAGGATTTTAAAATGGAATCATACATTCTAAACCAGTTTGAAAACAGGTGTTCTGAGATATAGATATATCTATCTTTTTTTGGTTACAAACAGACATTGCAGCACTTCAATGATTCTACATCAAAGGCACACTGGGAAAATGTGGTTGCAAATAATGCTGAGACCAATATTCATTAATATTTAAAACTACTGAGTCCAATAATCAATATTGATTTTTATAATATCGGTGAAAATGAAAGCAGATCAGGTTAGGTTAAATGTTTTTGAGACCCTCGAAAAAGAATCTTTTGGTAGTAAGGCAAAACATAGGAACGATCCCATTTACTCACGAACAGTTCATCAAATGATTTTCAACAATCTGCTATTCCTGCATGTTTTAAAATTTCATCAAAAATGGGGTTGTTTTTTAATAAATGCATTTATATTAAATTCTTTTAAAAATTTTATTAAAAAAACTAAACCTAAAATATCTCCGAAAAAAAGTGGTCAAATTTTTGTGTCTGAAGAAAAAGATAATTTTTGGCTCATTGATGCCGCTAGCTGGTAAATGCCCATGTACCGTGCTGCATTCTGTAGTCTTTTTGGCCAACATGTTCAGAATTTGAAGGGTCCCTCGGGGTGGGTGGGGGTCATTTTGTGAAAATTTCAAAATGCTTCTTGTTGGCACAGAAGTGGTATTGACCAAAGTTTGCTTCAGTGATCCTTGACTGGAGGGATAGTATGGGGGTGTTCAGGGACATAGTGTCATGTTGGGTCATTGAGGCATTGTGTAAATTGCATCAAATGCTCTGGCTTTTTGCACAGAAAACATTGCAACGGTGTTCAGAATGATCATCGAGTAATGGGTCCTTTGAATAGTGTTCAAGGGATAAGGTCATTCTAGGGTCATTTGAGGTCATTGTGTAAAATTGCATCAAATGATGCTTTTTGCACAGAAAACATAGCAGGGTTGTCAGAAGGATCATTGAGTAAGGGTCATTTGAAGTATTTCGGGATAAAGGTCATCTAGGGTCATTTGAGGTCATTTGTAAAATTGCATCGTCAAATGCCTACTTTTTGCACCTGAGAAAACATTGCAACGTTCTTCAGAATGATCATCGAGTAATGGGTCATTTGAAATTTGGAACACTTGTATCTTAAACTCCAAACGGTTATGGGATAGTGTGCGGTACCGGGGTCAAAAACAGGAAACCCTCAAAGTGTCCTGGATCACGAGGAGAAAAAGTAAAACATAGCAAATTAAACACACCTGAAAAGTGCACTTCATTAGGTTTCTGACAACGAAAGATTTCCATAGGATGCATATTGACTGAGTTATGCCGATTGAAAAATTTTGTACCACTTTTTCATTTTTATCCACGGATGTTACTGTTTCAGTAGTCTTTAGAAATACACATTCTCGAAGCTCATTCGTTTGTTTCATGATTTCTTTGTTTTGCGACAAACGGCAGTTCTGGATACTGAAAAAATAGTTTCAATTATTAGGAATTCCAATATTTTCCTAGTCTTCTTTACTGCACTGCTCTTCCCCCTACTTGGGGAAGCTGGCCGTTCGGTAACACGCGATGCAGACTTGCATTCTCGTTTCATTCCATAACGACTTCTAATCATTCTTCCGTCGGAGTTGCAAAGGCGCGTATTCTGTTGCGAACAAGTCCCCAGATGTTTACTAAGCTAGATTCGCCTAGAGGAAACATAAGCAGGAAATCCACCAGCAAACTTGCCAGAACTTCGCAATAGTATAACCGCGACCTTTGAAAAGCATCCGACGGACAAGATTGATTAGAAGTCAATTATTGCATGGAAAAGAGAGCGCAAGCATGCATGCGTGTCGTGGTCTTAAGGCAGAAAGTGGGGTGGAGGTGGGGGGAGAGTAGCCGCAGTAATGAGAATGAGGCAAGAGAAATTACTAATAAATTGAAACAACCTTGGTCAATATCCGAACTGGTCTTCGTGACAAAAAACAAACGGAAATAATGAACGAAAATGTGCTTGGATGAAGGGGTATCGTTAAAGACAGCTTAGACAGTAACATGGACAGTAACAATCCGGGATTAAAATGAAAAAAGTGGTACAAATTTTCAGTCGGCCATAAGTCGGTCAATATGTGTCCTTTTTGGAAAGGATCTTTTCAGGTGTTGTAGCGAAACCTAATGAAATTGTACTTTCAGAAGTGTATTAATTTGTATGGTTTCTCTTTGTGAAATAGAGGGGGGGCCTTAGAGGGTTTCCTTTTTTTTTGAGACAACCCGGTATGAGCCACGGGGACCATTGGTGCTCTGATTCTCATTTACCCTGTGAAATTCTTATAGCTAAAATATTTTTTAAAGTATGAGCAAAAAAGCACCCTATATAGGCGTACAATGTTAATTTTACAAAAAAAAAAAAAAAAAATATTCTATGTGGGCTTAAAAAATACCATTTTTTAGCTCACATATCAAAAACTGGATTGAAATATTAGTGTAAATATTTACAGATGGGTGTTGGGGATCAGATTAAAACTTTAATCCTTTTAAAATCAATTAACAAAACCGCAAAGATAACAATGTAGCTCCTCTGCGACAGTGGATTACAAGGTCAAGCGACCTCACTTTGGCTACTGGTGTATGCGGCATTGGGTCTACCTAATTTTGGAAAATGGTTTAAAATTTAATAGATTTTGATGTTTGCCACACATCCTTTGCTGGAAACATGCTTGTCCAATATTCAACTACGTGCTTGATGATGTTTGTGCAAGTTTTTTTTTTTGTTTTTTTTTTTGTTTCAAACTTTCCTAAAAAAGTCAAGATATATATCCTTAGAAACCTTGAAGTTAAGTGGTGTTTAATACATTAAAAAGCTGGTATGAAGTCATGTAGATAAAACGAATGTGGTGTAAATAGTTAACAGGCAGGACCTTATTCATTTGAGGTTGATAGCCATAATTACAACCAACAAGTATAACACCCTTTGGTGAAAATGCAAAATTCAAATCAAATGAAGATTTGAGCTAAAGCTTATTTAGGGGATATCTATAATTTGTCGATGATGAAAGTGAATGAAAGAGGGTTGGTATAAAACCACAAAAACTGGTTTGTAAAGTAAACAATTATATGGTAAATGGAACACACACACAATAGGTAGACCTGTGACTGGAGCCTAGTAAGATTTTAGTAAGATTAAGTAAAAACAAATAAGAATATTACCAAGTTACTGAACTCTGCAATTTATTACATTCTGACACATTTATGTCAAAATTGAGATTTTGATGGTATGAGGTATATATTAGAGCATCAGCTACAGAATGATTTCCCGTGTTGTGGCCTCCATAGACGAGGTTAGATGACAGGATTATTAAAAAATTTTTTTGCAAATTATTTTCAGTGTCATCAAGGGCCCCCCCAAACCCGGCAAGCCCCCCATCTCCCAAAGTGGCCCTTCCCTGTCGCCACCTACCTCCCCAGTACGCAAACCAGCACAGAAAGCCTAGCCAAACCCAAATCCCCCAAGCCCAAATCGCCCAAGCCGAAATCCCCCGCCACCCCAAAATCGCTTCCCACACCAAAATCACCCCCAAAATCTCCACCACCACCATGCTGCCCATCCAGTTACGCCGGTGCGGTAAGGCAAAGTCTATCGCACTTTAAGGCAGTGTCTAGTGTCAGCTATGTCAGCACCCGGGCCAAAGGGGTGTCACCATCCATCAGCACAGAGGGACAGCACCAGAAAAACGACAGGTAGGGACTATGAATGATGTATCGCTATGAAAAAAAAAAAACCAAATCCATTACCTGACTTGGTTATTTGTTCAATGGAGGAGTGTAGTTATATACCTGATACCTTCAATACAAAACTCCACTCCCAACAAGACAGGCATTAAGTTAGATTTATTCTATAAGCAGTGGGTAGAAATCATTCCCAATCTATTGCAAACCTCATTATTAACAAGATTTGTTAAAAAAGGTGCCCTGCTCGGGCCATGATTTTAAAATATAGAAGTTGAAGGACAAAAGTTTCAAAAAAAAAGACATTTAAAAGCATAGTTGTTTTCTAGTTGAAGTTTGCATAAGTTAGTTAGACCAGGGTCCCGCTTAGGATTTGGCGTCAAATGACAGACCGAATTTTCACTGGACATGATAAATTTTTTTTTTTTTTCCCCAGGGAATTATTGATTAATAAAATGAGGGTCCACTTGGCCCATAATTCTAAAATATGAAAGCAAAAAAATGTGTTTCCAAAAAACCTCAAAAGCAAAATTTATCGACATAATAGTTTCTGCTCAGGCAGCATTCAAAATAGGCTTATTTTGGGAAACCAAATTCAACATATTGCAATGGCAATTAATATATCTAGTTGTATTGTCTTGGACAGAAAACCAACTTGTTAACATTTAAAAAAAAAAAAAAAAAAAAAAAACCTCAAAAGTTTCACCAATCAGGGACCATAGTATAAGCGAAATCTTACGGCCTACCATAATGTAAGTCCTGATTAGTAGATAGCTTACAAACATTTGAAGGATGGTCCAGGACCACAAAATATTACACTGGACCAGATAATTCTGAATATTTGGAAATATGGGGTTCCCATTGGATTCAAGTAAAAAACCTAAGTGGGAACCCTGGTTAGAAACCAAGTTTTTTAAATCCGGTGTTGTCCCGCAAAAGGGGTATGGACGGATACACCTCACACTCAGAATACTGCTGGTGAGGATTTTACCCCCATATATAAAAATAAATAAACTGATAAAGTTACCAGATGTTTTGATTACCATAAGTGTAAGATGGTATATGACCACATTGTTTACCCAGCTTGGTCTTCAATAACATTGAACTTGATATGTGACTATCTGCATAACTTGTTCCTGTAGATAAGTATTTAAAATCCGTTTATTTGTCAGGATAGTGGCCCCTCCGACTAATAAACACCCCGTTTTTAAGGAGACTGACAATGGAATAGTCCACTCGGGATCAATATATATCCAACTGCCAAATCTGAAGCACTGTCTTTGTCAAAATAAGCCCCCTTCGACGGATGTACATAGAGCCGCGATCGCTTGAAGGACTCGTGTTGTGGCATTTTCTTCGTGTGGTACCTTTGTTGTTATTCATAACACGTGGTGGAAATGTAGTTATATACCTTCGTGACCCATGGCTAAGGGTAAAGAGAAGAAAAAGTACCTCTAAACCGAGGGGAGAGTAAAAGGGACATATCTGTAGATCATGCCGGAAAGTCTGTCACCGAAAAAGGAAGCGCTTCAGGTAGGGATATGATAAGAATCTAGGGATACAATAACTATTCCCCACACGGTTTCAAAACCACCGGAGTTATCTACCGAGCGGTGAAGCGGGCCATCAAAAGCGGCAGAAGTTACGGCGAAGGCCACACCGGCCATTCCTGGAATGTTACCGTGGCCGTTTCCATCTATATCTAACTCAGAACCTCCCCCTGTGCGGCAGAGTGGTATCGTCCGATTCGAAACATCTGAACATCGCGAGTCGGGAGATTTGAATAAAAATAGTGCCACGGAAACATGGCACGAGTAGAGTGATCGTGTGCGTATGTCCGCGACATCGCCTATTTCTCCTGCTGTGCAGCAATCGTCCAGAGCTCCGTTTATGGAGAGCGATTGACCAAGTTTTGACGCCGGGTAAGTGGTGTGAATGTTGGCAGTGTAAAAAAAAGATTCACACGAGCAGATTTAATGCAAGTCATCAAGTCATGATCTGTGTTCAGAAATCCGATCTGGAAGATTGGTAATAGTAATAATGATACAGGGGCCCGTATTCACCTAAAGCTCCGGCTTTGCATGATATATAAAGCTTTTGGGCATGTTTAAAGATGATAACTTGGGTAGCCCAGTACCTGAATACTGGCAGAGCATTTGTACCAAGGCATTTAACAATAAATCAAAGAAGGAAAAGTTGATGAGTTACAGAAAAGAATATAAGCCTCCAGAAAAACATTTAGTCTTTCACCAAAGGGCCAAGGCTTAATAGCATGGTGTACAGGGAGAGATCCCAGACTATGTTCGTGGGAAAGATTAAAAGTTTTCTTGAGACGCAACATAAATTCGCTGCAGTCACAACTCCTCTAATGAGGGCAATTGAATCTGGTTGACAGTTCTGACCCGGAATTGACAGACGTTTCAGTTGTGCAGTCACCTTTCCCATTGTTGACTTTTCGGGTAGTGCTCAGTTCCACGTCTATGCAACGCAGGGAGCTCATTAGACCATGTCGCTGAGAAGTACAGATGTTTGTTTTAATAAGGACGTACCAGTAACTGAATACTTACTAGGAGACGAAGCGGGAGTAGAAGAAATCTATCAAGGAAATGAAGTCTGTGACGGATCTCGATTGCGAAATCTACCTTTCGAGATAAGGACATCAACAAACAAGGACTAAAGTCAGGTGGCAAAGGATATGATTCGGAAAAAAAACAAAAACACAAGAGACGTCAATAATGAGCTCATCAAAAGGTGTAGGGCACCCAACTGGTTGCGCAGTAGCTATGACAAGGGCTCAACAAAAAACAGCTCATACAGGGGACGCAGGAGTTACACCACTTGGTACAGAAATAAAGTCAACAAAGAAGGTAACGATGTGCAGCAGGATCGTGAAACATGCAGTAAACAGGTGGCAGTTGATCACCAACGATCAGTTTATTTTGGAAAACATCCAAGGGTTATCACCTGGAGTTTTTTGCCACACCACATCAAAAAGTGGCACCAATTACGGTAGTGAAGGATTCCTGCCCACCAAAAGATAATGCAGGAGAGGATAGACAAACTTCTGTCAAAAGGTGCGGTTCAGTTGCCATGCCATGTCAAGGCCAGTTTATTTCGCCCTATTTTTAGTCCAAAGAAGAGGGAGATCTTCGCCCTGTAATCAAATCCTTCGCCCCCCCATTGAACAAATTCATTGTAAAACAGCATTTCAGATGGAAAAACTGGCAGAATGCGATTCAGTGATACGGAAGGGCGAGTTCATGGTGAACGGATGTTAAAGATGCTTTAGTTTTCGATACGCATACACAAGCAACATCGGAAATTTCTTCGATGAGTTGGGAAAAGCCAAGTCTGCAATTTCCGCTCTACCCTTGGTCTGACAAGTGCGCCGCGAATTTTCACAAAAGTATAAAGCCAGTCATTCGGCACATGAGACACAGGGGGATACGCTGCCTCATTTATATGACGATTTACTAATGTAGCGTCCTCGGCAGAGGAATGCCGAAGAACAAGCGAGGTTCGCAGTGGAGTTTCTTTTGAACCTCGGATTTATTGTAAATAAAATGGACAAGTCAGTTAGTTCCGAAAACTCGGACAGAGTTTCTCGGTTTTCTGTTAGATAGGAGGATGGAAAATCTTCTTCACGCCAGACCAAAATGTGAGAATTTTAGCCCAAAATTGAGATGCGCTGCTTGCGACGGTTCGTCGAAAATTCGTCAAAGTATCAAGCACAGTTAGGGTGATGATATCACCAAATGGGCCGTTATGAGGGCAGTCAGTTATTGTCGTGTTTACACAGGATTGGAAGCGTGCTCTCAGAAATCGGAGAAGATTACAAGCATTTCATGGAGAGTAGCCTACAGGCTCGACAGGAGCTTCAGTTATGGAATCAAAAATTTAACACTTGGACGGCAAGGCAATGCTGCTGCTCAGCCAAAATAATCATTCAAACATATCCCCGTATGCATATTACATGAAGGGATGGGGAGCTGTATGTCTAACAAAAAGGCCAGAAGACCAATGTGACTTTGGTCTCGAACGAAAGAGGAAAGCAAATTACACATAAATTGTCGAGAGCTCATGACTGTCTGGTTTGCAGTGGAGTCACTGGTCAACACCTTTCCCGGCGTACATATGCGTCTTAAAAGGACAATTCCACGCTGTGTCATTATGTTGAACAAGCAGGGCTGGGGCACTCGGATCGTGCCAGATTGATTGCAATAGCCAAGAAAATTGGGAATGGGCTATTCGCCCATTCAGATTCAATTATCTGCAGAGTATCTCCCGGGTTATTCAAAATGTACCAGCAGACGTCTGTCGCGAGAGTCATCAATTCAATATCGCAGTGGTAATAAATCAAGAGAAATTGTCAGCAGCTCTGTAGCAAGCTAAAGTTAGTCACTCAAGTGGACCTTTTCGAACGAGGCTCAATGGGCCCAAATTTCACAAGTTGTTTCTTGGAAAACCTCGACCCTTCTGCAGGGAAGGTCAACGCATTCTTCATTCCGTGGAAAATATAGTGGCATACGCGTTCCCACCATTTTGTCTAATAAGTCGTTAATTGCAGAGGTGCACACCGACAAGGTGTCGAGAATGTTATTAATCGCTCCAGTATGGCAAACGCAACCTGGTTCGAGTTACTAAGAGGCTAATTCACAGGGCCCATTCTACTTCCAAAAAGTCGCAATCTCTTCAACTTCATCACTCAGGGAGAAAAGCATCCTCTGCAGTCAATGAGACTGGCGGTTGGCTGGTGTCAGCCGACCATATCAGATCAAGGAATTTCTGGTGAGGCAGCCGAGCTTATTCTAGCCTCATGGAGATCAGGTACAGAACAACAATACTCTGGCGATTGGAAAACAATGGGTTCGCTGTTGTTTTGTAACAAGCAGAAAAGGAATACGCTGTCAGATCTTAGGGGCAATTCACAATTTCTGTCTCCTCTTTATTCAAGGAGGGTGTGGTCTGTATCAACAAATAAAAATACTTTAATTACGCTCTGCCATTTCAATGACGATCTGCCTATTGACGGTGTACCTGTCGGTGTCACTATTTGATTAAACGGCTCATGAAAGGAATTTTCCAACAAACGTCCTCCAGTTCCTCGTTACATTGTACTTGGCCGGTGGAGAAAGTCCTACGTTATATTAAGATAATGCCTGGTTTTGATGAGATGTTCTGTAAAAGCTCTAACGTGGAAGACTGCAATGTTAGTTGCATTGGTTTCGGCCAGACCGAATGATGCAATGCGCATTATCTACTGAATATGTCTAAGGATATGGAAGGATACCATTTTTAGTTGTATCAAACCAAAAAAGTGAAAACGCGCCCAGGGGCGGAAATTAAGCAAATGATTGCCAAGATATATTAAAGATAGACGTGTCTGTGTGGACGTGTTTGGAAAAATATTTAAAAGCTCCAAACAGTATTAGGGTGACAGCACTGTTTATTTCATTAGGTTAAACTCATCGGGTGTCACAAGAGCCCACTATAGAAATAGGATTAAAGTTTGTTATGCAAAGAGCTGATAGATGTGTCTATTTTCCACCCACACTACCAGATCAGCGTCACATCAGCTTTGCTTTTCAGCAGGATGGTCAGGACTGACTTATTTTGAGCAAGGCTGATGGTGTTCTAATTGCTAGTGTGTTTCATGTGTATACAACGGCCGAAGTGCATAAAGATTTTTTCAGGCATCTGTGCTATGAAATAGTGAGCTTGAATCTACGGATTTCTACTGATCTTCAAGGAACAAGTTATGCAAGATAATTGTTAATATACCAAGGTAACTTACCGCAGGATGATTTTTTATCTTGTAGAACTTGTTCCAAGTAGATAAGGTGCCCACCACTAAGGTTTTGGTTTGGTGTGATATTTGACTGGTCAATTTTGTTTTACCCACCCCTGGTCAGTAGGGCTGAGGATTTGATGGGTCTTATTGGGACACACAGTGATTCAGAGTGAGCAGTGGATTATATATGATGCCGAGTTGGACTATTCCATTTCATCTCTTTAAAAAAAAGGGGTTTTGTTGGTTGTTTTGTCGGAGGGGCCAATATATGACAAGAATAGGATTAATACCTTATCTACTTCGGAATCAAGTCTACAAAGATAAGTAAAAGCATCCTGCAGTAAGTCTACCTTGTGGATTAATTCAACAATTTAATCTAATTAAACCCTTGTCAACCCCTTATATTTTTTTTCACCCAACTAAAAATTCCCTTTCTAGTGCCAATGCAATTCTCAAATAATACATTGTATGCTCTTTTTCATGCAAAGAAAACACCAATGGGGTTGTGATAAACCACCCCAGAGTAGTAGTAGTTGTACATTATGCGAGTCACCACATGCCCAGTATGACGCAGGAAGATTCAGGAACTTGACACTATTCCACTGTATTAGCTTGATTGCTCCTAGCTCTTTTCAAATTGATAGCAAATAAGTACCAACATGCCAAGCAACAATTATGCCAGAATAATGTCATAGAGTTTGCATGTCAGCAAAACTGTACATTTCCATAGCACAACAGTGTAGAAAAGGGGGGAAATTCAATTTTTGAAAAAAATTACGAACATCTGATTTCATGTGGTTTTGGCTTCTACATGATGGAAAACGACTAGTTTATAAGTGGGTTTTGTGCTTATGTTTTTGATTCAGTAGAGGGCAAAAAAAATCAGTTTCTCCCCAAATATATGATTTTCATACTGTCCTTAGCTCATAGTTGGAATATTTGTACTTATTTTGATAAGAATGGAAAGACCATTCTATTCTGTGATAGGCCTTCCAAATTATTGGAATTCAGATTTTGGAATGAGGCAATTTCAAGGTGGGTGTTATCCCACACCCAGTGGAGTCGTAACGGGCCTGCCGCTCTGAGGGGGCAAATTTCCCGTCTGCGGAAATTTTCCCTCTCAGGGGGGTTCAAAGGCCAATTTTTTCCCGGTCAGGGGGCAAAAAACGGCTGATTGCATGTTTTTGCAAATTTTTTCCCGGCAAAGGTCATCAGGGGAGAAGGAGCAAACTGCACACTTCAAACACGGCAAACCCGCATTGCACGGCCCCTGCCCCCCCCCCCCCACCCCTGTTACGCCACTGCCCCACCCCAACCTCCCCAGGTTATGATGTTACAAAATAATGTGTGCGCCTCTGTTCCACATACTGGAAATCAAGCTGCACATGCATTGGACTGGTCAACTTTATATAACCTTGACCCATCGGCATTTGCCCATGCACAGTGTTAATTCCGGGGATGTAATACTATACATACAGATACACTTACATTGTTAGAAGCGCCTTTTGACCAAAGTATACAAAGCGCTGGGGAAAGGAAGATAAAAAAAAGGAAGGCGGAAAGGAAAAAGGGAGGAGAAGGGTAGCAGGAAAAAGAAACAAAGAAGGAGGCGCAACCAATTATGGGGGAAGAGGTGGGATTTTCAGAGACTTTAAAAAGAGGAAAGGTGGTAGTGCCTCTAATCACAGCAGGAAGCTTATATTCCATAAGCGAGGGGCAGAGGTTGAAAAAGCCCTATCACCGGTCAGAGTGCGGGTCCTCGGAAAACATCAGACGGGATGCCAGTGGAGAACCGGAGGGGAGTTACACAGATGGCTTGTGAATGGAAAGAAGCGATGAATGGAATGATTGAAAGTGTAGTGGGGGAGAAATGGTGAGAGATTGATGGTATGAACAGGACGGAATTGGATGCGTTGAACAACATGAAGCCAGTGAGATCCTTCAGAGAGGAGAGGAATGAGTGCATTTTGGTTTATTGGAAAATGAGTCGGGCACACCTGTTTTGAATTCTCTGAAGACGAAGTAATAGTCTTGTGGGCGTTGCCTGAGGAGGAGAGCATTACAATAATCCAGCCTGGAGAGAATAAGAGACGAGGACAGCACTGTGGGTTTAGAATGAAATCAAGAATCGGCGGATTCTATCAGGTTCTTAATTTGAAAGTTCATGAGAGCGAGACAGTTGAGTCACATGATTCAGTCATTTCATGTGACAATCAAATAACACACCAAGGTTTCTAACCAAAGGAGAAGGAGGAATCTCGAAATCATCAAGGTGATGAATGAAACGACAGATGGTAAAGGTTGCCTACGCAGGTAATGCGTGGGAGAAGAACATATGAAGAAATCTGTTTCTCAGGGTTCATCACTCAGTTCTCCCTGATTCCTCACTCTCTCTCCTTTCTTATTTGCGTTTTACCACATTTCTAATTTTTCCCCCTACCCGATTTATTTTCCTTACTGTCTCCTTTTACTTGACTAATTCGGCTATTCTCACCTCTCACCCCTTCCTCCTGCCCAACTCCACTGTCTGCCCCCCTCTTCGCTCTTCTTCTCCCCTTTACCCCCTCCATTACTTTTTCTTCCGCACTCTTTTGACGTTTACCTCACTATTTTCTCAGCCCTAATCCTCATCCTTCTGCTTTCTCCTTCTTTTCCCTCCACATTTCTTCTCTGCCAGTTTTCGTTCCCTCTCCTCTCCGTTCTTCTTTTTCGCTTGTTGGTGCCATCCAAGCAGCAGCTCCTACACAGCGACCAAGCCCTGAACACTGCAACAAGCCGCATCACCAGGGGGGGTAGGTTTGGGTCGAAGGTCCAAACAAAAATTGGACATCATCTGACATAAGATGTGATTTGGATGGAATGATTGCGGATAGTCTGTGACCATTCTAAGAGAGTAAAACTGAAAACCTGTGGACCAATGACTGACCCTCTGGAAAACTAATGCATGAGCCTGTCTCAAAGGAAGAAGAAACCAGAAACACAGACTTGGGATGATCTAGTACTCAAGGAAGACTTGAAAAGGCGATGGACGGGACAGCAAAGGCCGAAAAGTCATCAGATAAACGCTGCAGTAGTATGCCGTGGTCCACTGTATCAAATGCAGCGGACATGCAATCATGACTAGAAAATAGCTTTTGGTCTGCATACCCTCACGAATGGAATCTTTGCACTCAAAAAGAGCTGTCTCAGTGCTTATGCGAACGGCGGTACGCGGGATTGGAGGGGCTCACCCAGTGGGTTGTTTTCAACAGAAGCAGTAACTTGTATGAGGGACACCACCCTTTCAATTAGTTGCCCAAGAAAGGAAGTTCGAAACACGGTATGTAGTTTTTCAACAGTTGATGATCTAAACCAGGTTTCGTCAAGATAGGAGTGACAATGGCTTCCTCAAGGACAGAAGGAATTACCAGTGGCAAGGGAGGTGTTAACACTATGACTATCACATATATTTAGTGCGGAACTCTAGCTATCCCATCAACTACAGTAAGAAAATTGTGCAAAAACCAGATTGGTACGCTACAAACCACTCCCATTACGGGCAATTCAACGGCCAAAAAAAACAACACACTCTTAACAGACACTGCGTTGGGACCAAGTAGAGAGAACGATTATTGCTATTGCCAATGCCCCATTCATTAACTGTGCTAATATTGATGGTCACCATTAAAACAGCAGTTTTTTGTATCTATCTATGAAAAGAAATTTGATTTGAAGGCTGGAATTTGAGGACGGCAATGAGGGAAAAATAAGACCTTTCTTCTGATAACATACACTGACACTATATACTTCGCTTAGAGTCAAGTACGGTATCAATGGCGATTCAGAACAAACACCTTTACAATACAACTGGCTTTAAGTGAGAACCATTTGAACATATTAATGAATGCATGTAGACCCTGATTAATGAACAGGGACAAAGGAAGTATTATCTTTTATCTATATTCGTACGGGTATGAGCTTGTTGCCATAGTGATATTTAATGCTTTTTTTGATAGTTTTATTCATGACAATGTCCAGTTAATAAAAATGTAAATGTTACAGAGAGGAACAGTATCATCAAATTGTAATTCTTTGCTGAAGTACAATATTTCTGAAAGTAGCAGCCTCTATTAATCTTTTGTGTGTGTATGACTGTCATTGTAGAATCCATGGACCAGATTGCCGTCAAATATAAGAAAAGGAGTCAAAGGTAACAGCAAGATCTTGATTCCCCTTTTTCCTCCCTCAACACATTTTCTTTTACTATAGTTTTAAATAATATTTAAACAAAAGCTGTACGAACACAGTTGAGCAATTTTTGTTGTGAAATGAACAGATTATATTAAATCCGTCTCGTTAGCCCTTTGAGACAAACAATAGAAAAAATAACTGATCCAAAAGCCCAAGAACCTCCCAAAATCAGGTGTGATGAACTCGTCAGTGCACAACATTAAAGGAAACAAAATGGATAGCATAAAGTAAAGCTGTGGGTTCTTGTGAATAATAGAATCAGGGTCAAAACCTTTGAGGGTTGATGATGAAATTTGGAAATGGTAATTTTGGTGAGACTTCAAACCTTGCATAGATTCCAAACAGGAACAGAAACCATGACCCTCAGCTTCACACTGAACATGTAAAACACCAGTAATTATCATGTTTTCCAATTTCCTTTTGTTTTAGGGAGCTGCACAAAGGCGACGGCGCATCTGCAGCCCAAAGCGGCATCTTCCAAAGCTGCAACTTCTCCTAAACCAGCACCAGTTCCAACTAAGGCGCACTAGCGGTCAGGAAGTTCTGAAAGAAAGCCTGAGTTTTTGAGAGAGTATTCTATCCCTATACAGGCTAGCTGTAGGTAGGATGTGATTTACATAAATTACTGAGATCAAAGTGGATTTAGTGTGATAGTGGATTGTGCAGAGATGTACTTGATGAAAAAGTTAGATGGAGAGACGACGATCTCCCCAGTCTTTAGGCATAACTGATGAGAGAGCCCAAGTGTGTCACCTGTGATCGATAATGGCTGCTGCTTCCTGCGCTGCCCAATAGGGGTAGACTAATATTTTACAGAGGCATTCTATTGGTTTACAAATCATTTTTTTTTCGCTCTTATTAGAACGGATTGAATACTGGCGTGAAACTTACAGATGAGGTGTTGGGGTGAACGGTCTCAATCAAGATGAGAATTTCATCTAATGACAATGGGCCATCCCCTTTAACTCCTACAGTGCATTAATAGTTTACTGTCATTTGGCTTCTAGACCCTCGTCTTATTTAGGAAAGGGACCACCTGCTTCTCCGGTTGCAGGAGAAAAGCTGCAGCGTTCAACCTCCAAAGACCCAAGGATGACGACGTCAAGAGGGGATGTTATCACAGAGCTGTAGGAGACACTGTTGTTGTAAGTGCAATTTTGGGATATTACGTCTCAGATTCCATAGTAAAGTATGTGCAAGTGTCACTATTGGCACTAGGGCTGTGACATAACGGGTAATGACGTTCCCGGGTTAACTCGTTATGATTTCGGGCGAGTACCCGGGTACCCGAAACTCCTGAGTGCACAAAATTCGGCAACCAATTTTTGAAGAAAAACATCTCCCTGACATTACATACCTTCCATATTGCCATGTTTTGAGTTAATCAGCGATGTGCAAACACACCTGTTCTAGTAATTCATAGGAGAACTCGTTATGTATCTAAAACATCGTGTATTTAAACTTTATTTCGTCCTAAACGTCATTCACAACGTAAAAAACGATCGTGGAACACGCCGGTAGCTGAACCAAATCGGCGGAGATGACGTTATAAACCACCAGCCCGTTGTAACAGCTATTTACCACTTAACGCGCCGACCTAAACAACCACGCGGTGAATGGAAATTGCATCAAGGGAGTGTGGAGGCATTAATAAATATGCAATGTGCTGTAGCTAGGTAATGTTTGTATTGCATTTGCGGTTAATACAGCGGCAACAACTTTCCAACAAGCGATAACATATCAACGTTTGCATCAAATTGTGTATACATTAATGGCTATATGTTTCATCAGGAAGTAATATTGTTCGTGAGACTCGTGAGTAGTGCTAAAAGAATGTAAAAATTTTAAAAATTATATTTTTTTTTTAATTTAAAAGTGACGTTCGGGGAACCCGCTCGCATAAATTGTCCAGGGTAAGACGGTAACGGGCGGTACCCCGGGTACCCGGGAATATGTCAAGCCCTAATTTGCACTAAGGTGCCCAATCAGTGGTCACCTTAACCGTTCCCAATCTTTACCGCAAGGGGAAATGATGTCCAGCTCAGCATTGGATTAACACGCGGTTGTGAATATTTCCTGAAAAACAGATCAATGACAGAGTATGTGTGAGCAATAGAAAAAAAAAATAAGGAGTGGTAGGGCACTAAAGATCAATGTCATCCTGGGGTTTTCCAGAATGCTCCAATTCTTGTCAAACTTGGTCCCAAATTCTTAATACAGATGAACTTAAAAAAACATGTTGAATGAAAAAACACAAAATTTGACCCGACCTGTTTACTAACTGTGACGCAGTTGATGTTTTCATGATCTGCATATTTTCAGCTTTCTGATGACTGACAAAAAATGAATAATTGGTGAAGAAATGATTGTAGATATGAAGTTTTTCACGGCGGGCATCCAAGGAAAAATTTGTCACTATCAGACAAAATAATGGAACGGAAAACCAGCTTACTTTAAAATTTTGTTAAAAGTACATTGGAAGGGGGGTAAAACGGTGGGTTAAATGGATCAGCCGAGAAAATCTTTCATTCACCAATTTTTTCACCAATAATTTTTAGCATAAGAAAGTCTAAAATATGCAGATCATTGAAAACATCAACTGCGTCACAGTTGAGTTAAAAACAGGTCCAGGGTCAAATTTTGTGTCTTTTTATGTACAATTTTTTTTTGATTCACTATGTATAGTCAAGGGGACCAGGGTTATAGAATATGACCAATCATTTCACAATTTGGTCAGTTAATTGAGAGGTAAACAAAAGTGGTCGACATATCCTTATGGAAAGGATATGCGTACCATCTAATTTAAATTTACTAAAGTCAAATGCAGGAAAATAACATATTTTATGGATATGACTCAGACAAACAGTTGAGGACTGTTTCTCAAAATCGGAACACACTCTGGAACAAATTATTCCCAGGATGACCTTCCTGAACCGTTTTGGCTTAGAATCTGAATCTAATGACCTAGGATATGGCAAACTATACTTTCTTTAATCCTCAGGACCAGATGAGTAGTTAGAAGTTGTTCTTTTAGACAATTAGACCTGTTTTACTTTGACCCATGAACCAAAATTTACGCCCTATTTTTACAGGTTCCCCATTGTTGAATTTTTTCTAGAATTTGGACACATTTTCTGTGACAATATAGAAGTAGGCATAGCACAAAAAAAAAATTCTGTTGCAAATTCTTTTTAGGTAAAACCACATTCTTGTATATAGAGAACCTACAGAAAATTATGAAGACACATCATTATTGAACCACCAAAATTGAAGACTTCTCAAGTAGCTACCAACAAAAAGTAGGCAAAGTTCTTGTGTGAGGACCAGATTCTGGGGGGTGTTCTGGCCGATCCATTTTGGGCAATGTTGGTGGAAAAGCAGTAACAAGGCTTTTGAATATTAGCACTCCAAAAACCTGATGATATCATGCTTTTAGATTTCTTTAAACCATTCATTATCTACAAAACACAGCTAGCTTCACACTGCTTTGGGAGCCCATAGAAAAGGACAATACCACGGTTCTTGGGATATCCTGATTATAAAAAAACTAAGATGACGAGAGATTAGATATGAGGTGGTGCAAATGGCAAAAGGTAGATTTGTTGAGAAAAATTGAAATTCAGTTTCAATTTCAGTAAGTGTATTTTCTGGAACTTCATTTTGATGAAATTAACTTGAACTCCAGAGTAATTGGACCTGATGTTCCAGAGAGATAAAAGCAATTTTCGCTCTGAGCTTTGCATTCTCATCTACAAGGACACGGTCAGTGAAATCAGTTAAGCGGATTTACACCAATTCCGAATGGACTGTGTGTTCGGGTATGAATATGTATTACCTAAAACAGGGGGTTGTATTTATAAATACACTGAGTCGAATGGTTTAGTTACTGAACTGTGTTCGAACGAACATGAGGATCTTTTGGTCTCATTGTGTGATTGCACTCAGACAATGAAATACAAAGGAAGGAGAGAACATTCAAATTGACAAAATCTCAAAACCATTAGAAGAGAACAAAGGGACTCAATTGGCATTGATTAGTTACATATGTTGTACTCTGTTATATACCCGGACACACGCTTAGTTGCTATTTGAATGGTATAAAAATGTGAATTGTAAATGGAACATGATACAGTGAAAAGATTCACTAGACAAGGAAAGTTTTGTCTTCAAATGGACGTGACACGATGGTAACATTTGGGGGAGTTCAAAGGGTACTATTCAGTTATGAAGCTCAGTCAAGTTGTGCCATGACAACGTAAAATCCCAGAATAATCAGAAGAGGGCAAAGGAAGAGTAGTTATTCTTATCATGTCCACAAAACCGTGGTTCTCAGGATATGATCCAGCCAGAGGATGGTACAAACGTCTGGCTGCGTCACTGAATTCCGCAAGGTCCTTATTTGGGCATTGTTGCTCCAGAAGTGGGGCGAACCAAGAGATGTTCCATTGTATGGGGTGTGTGTCCACAAACCACAGGTAGATGTCTGACTCCTCTAAGGATAGAGTTTTGAACGGTGTGTGTTGTTGGAATACAAACAGTTGATTCTTTCTAAGAATCCTTTGATTAAAGCAGGATTTTTAAGTGGGCAGCATCGCAATGACTAGTTGCTATACAGGTATATTGAGTAAAGAGTTACAAGAAGAAAAAGTATTATAGAGTGTGGGTTAAAAACACACCAGTTTATTAGAGATTAATGATTTTTGTATGGGACCTCGGAGATCGGGGGAACGATTTTGCAAAAATCAGCAAAAATAAGATCAGCAAAATATCACAGAGGCTGCCGGTCTCATCGGAGTGGGAGTGAAAGAAAGGGGACAACGATAAAATGGGTATTATTTTGAGTATAGAATGTTTTTAGTAGGGAGGTTTCGAGAGGTAGTTTTAACGAAGACCAATCGCAGTGGACAAAACAAATTATAATAATGAGTAATGCAAATTTAGTGTAGCCCAGTGCTATTGGCCACTCGTATCAGAGATAAGGCACCACACCCTGAATAACACAGCACATTTTACACAGGCGGCCAAACAATTCAAAATGACAAAGAGGACCTTAAACAGGTTAAAGAGGACATTTTCATTGGGGGGCAATCCATCCCCCCAGCCAAGGCCGCTGACCATTTTATATCCTTTAGCTTGATTCCCATCGAGGTGGAAAAACACATCCAGAAAGTCATTGAGGCTGTCCATGCATACAGAATCATTATCTAGTCGTTCTTGACTTTGGCTTGACTGGATTTATAGAGAGCCTGAGAGGAGAGTGAGATCAACTCTGTGCAACTTTCCCTTACTGTAAGCAAACCCATGCACAAGTCATGAATGTAATTAGACTTTTTAGGATGTTGTATCCTTGGAATTGTCGTTGGCTTGTCATGCCCTCTTTATCACTGATGAAACGAAAAAAAACAAACAATTTGATTTGGCATGCTTGTTATTATTATTTACGTTGTCATTGTTACAGAGTAAATGGATAAAAGATTGGAGCCCAGCATTAAAGTTACCAGACGATGCAGCCATG
>JAMKCH010052149.1:0-10222 GCA_023653785.1 Ophioderma brevispina | reverse complement strand
TCATTTCCTTGGAGTAGTTTGTCACTCTTTTTGATGTGATTTTTTCCACTCTTTTGAGAGGGAATTTTTCACTCTTTTTGCTGTTTATGTCAAAGCTAATCTAGGCATAAAAGCAGTTATCTAATTAGCAACGCTGACAGATTGCTGCCAAGATAGCGATTTCGCTCACTTTGCGAGCTCTGCTCGCCCTGGTTATGCTACATGAGCAGGTAGGGTGTTCCATAAGCCTGCAGAGAATGGGCGGAAATTACTTCTGTGGGAGGCCAAGTTGATAGTCAGCAGGTAGGAGCTGGCTAGGAGAGCTGCTGACATGTCCATGAAAACATGCGGGGGAACAGCGTGACAATTGTCAACCGCCCTGTGATGGACCCAGTGGTTGGACGTGATGAAAGGTGAATTCACTCTCACAAGATACCATCTGAGGAAGATGAACAGGTCTCTGGATTGCATCAAGTTTGGATTGTGTAGTGGGTGTTAGTTAGAAAGTAACATATATGAGCGATGCGATTTTTGTGTGTGCGTGTGGTTCTTTCTTCCTTAACATTCACCACCCAAGAAATGACGTAACGTCCACACGGGTGCTATGGATTGAATCAGTTGCCTCCAGGACATCGTAACCTTCCTAAGTTGAATCACTTTTGCAGGAGACGTTTCTGGGTACACATTCGTTTACATCCCCCTCATAAAGCATAAAGGACAAGAACACTGCCTCGATCTTACTAGAGATGTAGGAGTCATTTTGTCAACAAGAGCCCTCAAAGCATCGTCGATACACTGAGCGCATCATGCAAGTTGGCTCTGTTGGGAAATCCGTAACTAATGTTTTCTGCTGTTTGCAATAATGTCCCCAATAGAGAAGTACAGTATACCAAGGATATCCAAAACCTTGGATGGAATCATTGCTCAAAACCCTCCTACTACTAGGAGGTGACTTTATGCCAAACTTGGTCTATCCGATGCCTTATTATCTCAACAACGCAACCAATAGTACGCTCGGTAATTTTGGTTGTGATGTGTCTGGATCCCGGGGCCACTTCTCAATGATAAGGGGTATCATCCGTGTCCAAGCAATCACCAAAAAAGCACCCTAATACGTAATTCGAAGCTTGATTTTTCACCCTAAACACGTACGTATCAGCAGCGCATTAGCTTACCCTAAACAATACTTGATGGATTTAATTTTTGTTTCAATTAAAAACACCGTTGATATGTAGTATGTAACTTGAAAATGCATATAGGCCACTAATCGACGGATAAACAGTAAAAGCTAGTTTCGCATGTAAGGTTCTATTTGAACTAATCATAAAACTAAAGATGTTCGTGGAGAGTAGTAAGCGGCACGGGTGGGGTCGCGGAAACCTTGTGATATTTATTTTTCCCAAGGCATTTCTATGGGTCTATAGGATCCGGGATAATTCGCATTTAGAGAACTTTATTTTCGGCAACATTCATTTTCCGCATTGCAGCGCAGTGATAAATAGCAATTTTCTGGAAAATTTGCCGAATACGCACCATTATGCACCCAATATGTCCCAAAAGTTATTTTAAGAAAAATAATAAACCTAGAAATTGAATGGCAATTTAAATAAATATGAGTTTTAATGCTAAAAACATTGTCCGTTTCAAGTGATATAGAACATTTTGTATAAGCGTCAAAGTCAGGCAATCACAAAAGGGTCGTCATTTCTCGTCTCAAAGTTACTAAAAATCACGTTATGGTTTCTTACCGCTAAATCCCTAAATTGGGAAATTTAGTGGATTTGAAAGCACAAGGTTTAAGGCAAGTACAGATCCTTTTTTTTATTTTTTTTTAAATGAGTAGAGCCCCTAAATGCGTAAGTCCTCATTTCGAAAATATAACTCTTTTTCTTGATTTTGGTGATTTTTAGACCCTTTTCACGTTACCTATGAAAAGTGCCTAATCCTGAAAAACTACCCTTTTTACGTGGAATTCTGGGACACGGATGATACCCATGTCTATGAAGACTGCCACCCTACCCCCGGGTCTGGATCCCTACTTCACATACCATCATCTTAACTTGTAGTAACATTTCACCACCGCCCAATCACTACTTTACACAAACAAAACTAAATTGGACCAATAATCAATGCGTAGTCAGTCAACGCACATTGGATGCTTTTTGGCAAAGCGTCCTTAGTGTTATACTGCTGTAAGTGATCACGTGTTAATTACATAGTAGCGCGACCTATCAACAATTGATACAGATAATGTAAAGGTGCTAAAATTAAAAGAAAGCAGAAAACACCAAAACAATATTGAAAGGATATACCCAACACACAGAATGACAGCCGTTTGAAGACTCCAATAAAATAGGTCCTAAAGGATTCTGGGATGTTGGTTGTTATGATGTTGTCAACACTCATACTTACAAAATACAAAATTAGCGTGTAGTGTGAAACTCACGAGCCCAATTTAATTATTTAAAAAAGAAGGCTCAAATTGGCCATTTTAATCAGCAAGTTAGTCATTTAACTCATATTTGACGGCCATTTTTTTTGGAAGGCGCCATCTAGCGTTATGTACTGTAAGTGATCACGGGTTAATTAAATAGCAGTGATACTTATTCAAGATGTTTCAATCATGATAATTAAGAATGCAGTGTTAAAACGATATATCCAAATACACAGAATGGCGACCATTTGTAGTACGCGACTTGCCACCTCCGTCAAAATACCCCCCCCCCCAATCTGTCACTATCAGTGACCAAAAGTACACTAGACTTCAGCAGACAACGGAGATAAAGATATTCAAAGTCTACGCCGGTATGCGGTGGAGAAAAGAATGCAGATTCCTTTTCATCTGGGAGTGCGGGGCCCTTGGTATATTGTTTCAGTGAAAATATTTTCAGATGTTCCACCTATCGATTTAGCTTTGGGTATTTTTATCATGATGTAAGCAAAAAAATATTTAGCCTCATTTACAAATAAGTAAATATTGAGATTCTAGAGTACGGGGTCAATTAACTCGGCCGTCCTTTTCATTCATCTATTAGTCAGACGGAACAAAAATGTCAATACGTTGCTGGCTAGCTTTTGACCTAACAACTTGTGCAGAACCAAAATCCGTCACCATTGCTTAACTTCATTTTTATTCAATTGAAGAATAATGAATTTAAATTATTGCACCACATTTTGAGACTTTAATCGCAAAAAAACAGAAAAATCGCGCTTATAATGTATCTACTCCACATATAATTTAAATTTCGGTAAACAAGAAAATCACTGATACATTGAACTCTTGAGTGTAGGTCTGGTGGTTGTGAAGGGTAGTTCCTCAGTTGGTCTAAAAATAGCGAATACTCAGTTCGTGATAACAAACTGTAATTAAATTGATGGCAAGCCTCATTGAATCGTGTAGCTGCATTTTAGAAAAAATGATTAACCCTTAAGGGTTTAGTAGTAGCTCAACGATAAGTCAACAATGCATCAGTTAAATCTTTACAAATAAAATTAAGGTAATCCATAATTGAGCGTTTGTGACAGCCATTTTAATGTTGTGGGTCATTTGAAGTGCTACTTGTGCAAAAGCAAAACACCCCTGCTTTGTAAATATACATCTTTAGCAAATCTTTAGTCAGAATGATTTTGGCCGCCATTTTGTGTTAAGAATAATTTGGCACAAAAGCTTATTTTAAAGAAGGACAGTAGTTTAAGCAACATAAAAGCGCTAGTGAAAAATGTGCAGAAAAGTAGTTTAGTTTGAAGTGGGATGTAACGGTAAAAGTATTTATAGTCCGGCGTACTCGTAGTCCAGGAACAAAGGTGGACAATAGGGCATCGATCAGTTGATACTTCACGAACATTAGTTTCCCGTTTTATTCCGTTATCGATATGGAGCCCCGGACTGGGCTCCCGCCGGCTATATCTGCTTGCACACCGGTCTACATAAAACTCATATGCACGTCAGTCTTGCGATAAAGTCATATGCCTTGAAAAAGAGTCTGTAAAGTCTGTAAAAATTTTCTGTAGTTTCTAGGCAACATTGACTAACCGATTCCAAATTATGTGGTTAAACGGGATAGCGATGTGTATTTTGAGAGAATCTGTGCATTAACAAAATATTAAAATATAAATTTATAAACGTGTGAACGTTTGGACCCCACCTCCGTGGGGGGGGGGACAAAACTTTCACACGTTCTGGGATGAATCATCAATGGACATTCCTCGCCGGTGGACATCGACTTCCGGTTTTATGGACCGGAAGTATCCTCGTCAGCTTTATACCATTACCCAGTGAAGATCACAGGTGGCGGTCGCAACGTGGTTGCTAGGATGTTGGTTGACTTTTACACACCTCCTAAAAGTGTGGACTTGTTACTTGATCGGAGTGAAAGAAATAGTTGTGATAAAAGAATTTTAAGAAGTGGGTAAAAAACCGGAAATGTAGGTATATATGTAACAAGAAAATAACTATTAAAGAAAACGATTACAGATTTACGAGGTAGCCGTTATAATAAGTTTAACAATGATTAATAGAAGAATGTTGCGGGCATAAAAGCAATGTGACATGTAGTATCAAAAGGGCTCAAAAATGAAAAATGCTAAACCACATATCTCTTTTGAGAAGATCATGAAGATTGAGAGTCCTGTCAAAGGATCTTTCAGAATAGTAATGGCTTCTATACAAGCTTATCGACTGGAAACTGCCCTCAAGCAGCCGTTGAATTATTATTACGCTGCCGTCATGAAATTGTCGCTGGGAGGTTGCGGAGACCTTCCCAGCAAGCTGATCGAGCGCGTATTCTTATCAGCATTCTGTAATTTATTCCGTAAGGCATCTTGGTGAGGTGTTAGAGTGGACATATTTTAGTGCGTAGCTGCTGATATAATTGGAATAAGGGGTCATATTCCTGGCAGTTATTGTGAAGAAACGGTTTTGTGTTTTTTCCGTATGATTTACAAAGCACAAGTAATGAGTCCTCATCGTTTGAAAGATCGGTGATGGAAGTTTTTGAAGACAATAGGCAAAGTTTCTCTTCTATACTTAAGGAATGGAACGTTCATGATAGTGTTAGCATTCGCATATTCTTGCCAATCGTAACCATGTAAATGTTTCAGTTATTTTTGGATAAGCAGTTGAGCCGGAAAGTAAAGGAAGCGGTAGCGTAGGAGTCATCCATTTGTGTATATAAATGGATCTCCGAGACGGATTTATGATCCAGAAAAACCTTTAGAACCGTTACGATTGATTGATGAGGAGAAACATATCTAGTTTGAAAGGAACCATAAAAATAGGCTTTACAGAAGATTCTCGGCTGGTGTGTATGGATGGTGTGGGTGCGTGGTCCTGTGTGCATGGGATGGAAGATATATGGTTGCGTTATTCAACAACGGCTAAGTGTTTTTCTGATTCTTCTTCCGTGCAAAAGAATTGGAGCTCCTTATGGGTGCTTAAGCGAGCTGTTCTTTTGTGTGGTTGCATGTGATTCTGCAATGGTATAAAGGTAGGGATTAATGGCAGAATTATCGGCAAATAAAGGTCACTGACCAAGCATATATTGCTGGAGGCATGTGATTACCTTCATCTGGACTAGAATCCAAGACGATGATTGGAAAACCAACAGGATAAATCTGTGGCTATCACGGCCGTCACTCTAGTGGTTAGACGTATTTGTTCGGTTAACTCGGGTGATCCAGATTGTTTAGGACTCTGCAAGCTCTCACATTGAAAATAAACAATGTGGACTATCACATAACGATACAGTTAAGGCCAAGAATATCGCAGATGAGAAATACTGCCGGTAGCAAGTCCTCCAAATTGGGTAGTAAAATAGTTGGTTGTAATCAAAAATTCCGAGTAAGGAATTTCTTGCCTCATCAGCAGTGGCGTACATTTTAGTTAAAGGCCACGGGAGACCGATACAAACTTTGAGTATAAACTAGTTCAACTTTCGTCTGGAAAGCCGACGGAATATGCTACTACAAGTGCAGAACCAGGTGACCGCAATCGTGAAACTGTTGATGATTTTCAAATTTTTTAGTAGAGTATGGGCATCTAATGCTGCATAACCTGTCACACGCTGATTAATGTAACAAAGAAAACTGACGCTTCACTAGATACAATTGACAAGGTCCAGCAACTCGGCAGGTAACGCTAGATCTCCATGTGGCAGAGTGCATGGGGAAAATGTTGTTCCATAATAGATATCGCAAAGCAATGATATATGGAGATTCGTATAGTAAATCATAATGGCCAGATTGCTTAGAAATAGGGTTGGCATTTATTTTTTCTGGAGCATTGCATTCTCCATATTCAAATACAAATAAATTTCCACCGAGTGCATTTAAAAACCAATAAACCACATTATGATGACTAACACCTTTTCTGATAACACCATCACAGTTTAGATATGGCCGATCTATCAAATGCAGCGCTGCAATTTACGTAAGAAGGTACGAAGCAGTCACAAATTCATGTTGACTTGCGAAGATTTCTGCATGTTGAGGAGATTGAGAAAGCGAATTTGATAATTTTTTAAATTCATTGTTTCGTAAATTCAGAAAATTCAATGAAGTCAAAATTATCATATTTGCAGGTCATAAGCCATTCCGCAGCAGATCAAGAAGGTGAGGTGATTGGTCGTGAAATAAATCTCAGCTAATATGGCAAGCCGATTTGTAGCCAAGTGTAGCATTTAAATGCTCCAATCCTCGAATGATTTGTTCCTAAACTGCGTAAATTGTTACCATTGTAGAAACAGAGATTCCAAGTTGTTCAAACCATGTAAACACAAACCATTTGACAATCCAACTAGTTAGTATCATACATTGAAAGTATTCGTAAATTGTTCAAGCCATGAAATTACGCCAGGTTCCAGATGACAAGGTCATTAGTCATATAAGAACAAATCATTCAGATTTTTAAGCACGGAAATTGATCTTGATAAGGACACTCAATAATTTTCAGCAAGATAAGAATGTTGGATTTTGTTGATTTGAACTAAGCGACATTGATAGGTAATGTACTAATTTTGTTGCGGACAGGTATAACCCAATATATGGTTCCTAAAATACTGAAATAAGTACAAACTGCCGTCAATCAGTTATCTCTAAGGGACTAAGCATAAGTAAATTGTACAACCCTTGAAATATTCCCCTGGTAACCTGCTTAATCGATTATTTTGCAATTTAAAGTGATTGATTAGTTTACTTAAGTCTTGAAATAATGTCGCCACTTCAATTCAATTATTGTTTACCATATAATTCCCGTTCCTTCAAATTGGGGCCTGCTTGGAAAACAACCCAATGGGCACTATCATAGCATGTTAGTAGTAGAGACAAAATGGTTAATTTTTTTTCGTCCAATGTATGAAACAATCCATCATCCAATGTTGATATTTGGTTTACATGAAGGTGAAGTTTTTTCAAATTTTTTAAACTCTGAAACAATCCTAAGCGGCAACCTTTTACAATTATTGTCGTTGAGAGTAAGAACTATTAAGCTTTTCAAACCCTGAAAGACAGCGCAGCGAGTGCGAGTAAATTGGTTCCATCTAGGCGAAGCTCGTTTAAGGCTTCCAATTCAAGCACATGAAATGTACTAAAGTTATTATGCGAGAATTTTTATCAGAAAAGTAGTCACTTAGAGTATGAAACACACCCAGCTTTCAAAATCGGGCTAAATGATTGTTAATGAGGTTCAATGTCTTCAGGTGTTTTTAATGCTCGGAAAATGAATCTGATTCAAGACAATTTCTTTTCGTTTAAGTGAGATAAGCAAGGTTGGTTAAATTTTGAAATAATCCATCCTTAATGTGGCAAGAGGTTTTCGTGCCGGAGAGGAAGTATAGATTCGTTAAAACCCTGAAAGAATTCCAAATGGCAGTGAAGTAAAAATTTGCACATTCCAAATGCAGCTCGTGAGGCTGCTCATTACCCTTAAACATATCAGCTTCCAGCGCATCTAATCTATTCCTACCCAGGCTTAGTTCACTTAAATTCTCCAATTCCGAAAACAATTCCACCGAAATGTATTGAATGTATTGTTCTCAAGTTCAAGGGTATATTAGCATAGGCCAAACCATGAAATACACTAGTATTGATGCAAACTAGTTGGTTTATATTCACACGCAGTATGTTAAGGTTAGTAATCCTTAAAAAGGCCTACTGCAATGAAACTTAATATGTTGTTCTGGAGATAAGTTCGTTAGTTGTTCTAATTTTGAAACATCCATCATCAAAGTAAATTAATAGGTTGTTAGGTCCGATTCAGTTCATGTAGACTGTTTAAATCATCAAGCAAAACCACTTTGTAATGTACGTAGTAAGTTGTCCGCCAAAAGCGATCTCTAGCTGCTTAAGCCGTCAAAAACGCCCACATTCAATGTCTCCAGTCGTTGCTGTGACATATAACATATTTAGATTGTGCAACCCCTTGAACAACCCAACGGGTAAAGTAAGTAATGAATTTACTTTTTAGCATCATATAGGACGCTGACTAAGACCTCAAATAGTTCCCCAGGGGCCCATGAAGTTTGACAATTGGTTGGGTATAGATACAAATGACTAAGATTTTCTAATCCCCGACATAATTAAAATGGAAGTTTAATGAACTCATTGTTATTCAACCAAAGTTTAACTATCTGCCTAAACCATCAAATTTCCAGAGTCTAATAAGACAATTGGTATTCCTTGTAAACTTAGAACGTTGAGATTTTTCTAATCCTCGAAACAAACCATTTGGTAATATCGCTAACATATTGTAGTACAAATCTAGAGCAAAGTCGGGGCCAATACATCAAAACTCCACCTCTAAGGATTTCAATTGCATTTAGTCGGGGCTCGACCATAGACTTTGCGCAAGCGTCCACAAAAGTGGTTTGATGGTTTCTAGGCAACATTGAATGATTGACCTGCTGATTCCAAAACTCGATGATGCCACTTTGATCATTGAGCAAATTGGAGATAGGGAAGGGGGAGTATATGTAAACAGGGGTAAAATTTGTAAATGTTATGTGGATTTGAAAATATGTATAGGAGTGTTTATTGGCCTACGGTTTAAAAAAAGGTATAGTGTGCTAGACCTGAACCTTTTGGTTTACACTCAGACCAAAAATTTGGTCAAGGTTATCATGGGATTAAATATTTACAACGATCCGATTTGTTTCAAATTGGTTTCAAATGTCGTATGGATGGTAAAACAGAAATAAAAATTTACCTTATGTCAATCATTGCTAAGGTATCGAACAGAGGACAAAATGAATAACCCCATAGACCCTGTGGACCCTCTCAATTATTTCCCCCTAATTTATACCACAAATGTCCAACAAAGGGTGTAACCTATATTTGACAACATCCTAATCTCAAAACAGAATGAAGAATTGAGCCCATTTTGAAAAGAATTGTGTGATTATAAATTGTTACCACAGGATGACCTTGAAACATTTTAGACTTGTTGTGTTAAAAGTGAAAGTCCTAGATTAGCAAACTATACATTTCTTTTAAGCCCTAGGACCAGATGAACATGACTATACACCTTAACCCCATTATTGAAGCATTTACAAATTACCCATGTTTTACTTTACCCCTACCCTCTCTCAAAATGCGCAAGGATGCCAAAGTGGGACATCCAGAGTTAGATTCAGTAGGTCAATCTTGCCTAGAAACCATCATTAAATATTTTGTGTGGACTCTTGCGCAAGGTCACATCAAGGTTCTTTGGGCCGAGTACCAGACTAATTCATCTCTAGGTAAAGTTTAAACAGATTTTCCAAACCTGAGAACAAATCTACTGGTAATACCCATCAACATGCTGAGGGACAAATCAAGGTGAGTTCCGAACTAAGCCAAAAACACATCGAAGACAGATCCGTCAATTTGTTATCAGGAAGATGTAGTTCCCACAATTTTCTAAATCTGAAAACAATAGCACCGGGCACGTTCTAAGCAAGTTTGAGCTCAGGAAGAGAAATGATAGTTGGCTAAATTTTAAAAAATCCGTTGCAGGATTGTTAAGTGGTTTTCATTTATACAATTCTCGAGATTCCACACCCCATCAAATAATCATACCGGCAATGCTTTTAAATTATTAACCGTAGAGAAAGAACGGTTAGACCTCTTCAAACTACGAAACAATCCAAATATCCCAATGGAAAACTAACGATGCAAAGAGGATAAAGTTTAACAAGGGATTCAAGATCTTCAAACAGTCCAACTTGTTAAGGTTCGTATTGAATTTGCATCAAGATACAAGCGACTGAGC
>JAMKCH010052148.1:0-17574 GCA_023653785.1 Ophioderma brevispina | reverse complement strand
GTTTTTCAAGCAGTAATAATTTAAGAGAATTACAAAAATAAATTAATTTTAGGGTAAACGTGACGATTAACAGATTTTTTTTAATTTTAAACAATAGTAATTATTAATAGAATTGATAACTTTAGAATTAAAAACAAAATTGCAATAATAATTAATTGATTAATTATCAATTAAACGCTTTTGGAACTTTATTGGCCTATATCTTTTTTTTGGTTGGCCATTTTCGAAGGTTGCATTTCCCCCCCCCATTATCTCAACGGTTTTGACCTATGCTTTCAAATTTGGCACAAAACTAGTTTAGCATACATACTAGATCCTATGATAGGATTTGTAAAAAAACCTTTAGTTTTTGAGTTTACCCATTGATTTTTGTATGCCACCGCAGAAAAAAATGGCGAGAGAAGTTTGAACTTCGCCATCGCACCCGAATTTTTGGTAAACGCTCGCATAGGATCACAGATTCTGGCCATAGTAATTGTTTTAAGCACACAAACTATGTTGCAAATGACTTTAATTTTTGAGACAAATGGGGGGGTGGGGGAAATTGTCAATTCTCATTTCTGAATTTTCTGGTGCCGTGACCTTTGACCGCTGCTAATTAGCATACCGTAGGTCGATATGAATCGAGCAATATATTTTAAAAAATCCTCAGCATACGACACATTTTTGTATATCACTTGCTTGTTATTCAAGAACCATGCTGTGATTGTAATAATCATATTATTGTACGAAAACGACGCCATGTCCCCCTTAAAGGGCCTTGTGATTTGTTTGGTTACTATCAATACACATTAAGGAACCATGCCTACGATCCATGGACAATCCATGGCAATAACAGGCAAGAGTGCCGATAGTGCCTGCTGTGGTAGTTATTAAAAACCAACAAAGGCCAATTAACGCTGGCTGCTGGAGTTCAGTCCTAGGAAGAGAACGGGATTCGTTTAGGGCCAATACTAAACTTTTATGAGTGCTAATACATTGCGTCCTGGAGTTGTTTGTCTAGCCAGATATTTCCATAAACACAGTTTGAGATGGGGTCAAGGTCACATGAGGTCATTAAGGCCACCAAGGTCACATGATGTCACCAACACGTCACTCCACCCCACTCCCTCCGTTCCACCAAGTTACAACATCATCGTAGCCGGCCCGTAGCTCCCTACCGAACCATCCTGCATGCAATATATTAAGGGTTAACTTTTGACCAGACACACACACACCACACATCAACATACCGACCAGAGTAATCCCCTATTGCCTTTTGCATTCTTCAGATGACACAAAAACAATTTTGAGGCTATTAGAGGTATTCTTACGCATTTCCAATTGGGTCCTTGATCTTTTAAGTAAAGTTCCGAAATTGGATTGCTTTAAGATAAGTGACTATTTAGCTCCGATAATCCGCAATTTAAGGTCATGTCCTGATCGCCAATGGCCTCGTCCCCAAAACCGTAAATCCCAATTTTACAGAAGTGGTCAATATTTCAGAGTGAATGGTGTCTGAAGCAAGCCTCTCTCATTTTACCACCCTGTGAAAAGCTTAGGGCTGAAAGATGTTGGTTTGGATATTGAGTTAAAATGTGGCCCCATTTTGGGTGACCCAATATATTTTACCATGTACACTAGGGGCTTTACAAATCATTATTGAGCTCTCACATCAAACCAATTGAAATACAGTGCCAAATTTTATGCAGATGGGGGTTTTGGAGTCACGTAATCCTTCAGGCGAAAATTTGTACTCGTGGCATCTCCTTTAAGGTGGGTCCCATGATTGCTCAAGAGTGAATTAAACTTGGAATTAAAAATCAGTTTTGTTCATAGATGGATTATGATACAACACATAAAAACCATGATTGTCTTTGTCAACATCTGCCTAATTTGTTAATGGTTTTAGCTGTCATATATGTAAAAATCACAAAAATAAGCAAGTTTTTTTTCATATTTCACATTTTGATTTTTTTCCCAAACCCTACACCTATTTCCGTTTTCTTTTCAGATAATGAAAACTGGTGTACTTTTACATGATTCCCCTGCTGCGGGTATTATGAAAATTTCATAACACTAGATTGGGCTTTTTTTCCCAAACATCGGTATAAAATCATGGTTTTTTTTGGGGGGAAAATGGCCATATTCTTAAATTATGAACATTTTCTATGATACCCGGCAGCAGGGGATCAGTAGACGTACACCACTTTCATAATCTGCAAAGACATCTATATAAATGTAGAGTTTTCAATTAAAATTCAAATGTAACCACATATGAAAAAATGCTGGATTTTGTGATTTTTACTTTGACAACTAAAACCCTCATGAATCAATGAGATTGTTCAAACCATGCACAGATCATTGATTTTCATTTGTTTTATTAAACCATCTATTGACAAAAGTTGTTTTTCATTACTGTTTTATCACTCTTGAGCCAGCGCTAAGGGAACCACCTTAAAAGTCTTAATTATGGATCTGAAATAATTCTTAACATCATCACAATTTTATTTCCCCCCGCCCTAGGACCTCAAATATGCATGTTATTTGTCTGAAGCCAAGTGCAAAATTCAAGTCCCAGCATGTATTAAAGGTGCAACGAGAGATTCACAACAAGTGTTCCTAAAAAATGTGAAATTCTGATTTTTGTACTAATGTAAAGCTTTCAATCCCAAATATCCCAATGAAGAATTAATATAAGAATATTTCTTTGGTACAAAAAATGTGAAATTTCCTATAGGAGCAAATACTAAATTCAGCCTCTATGTTTTTTACTGAAATTAAGCAATCAAAAAACGCCTTGTTTTCACTTTCACGGATTTCTGTGGGCAAAAACAAGGCAAGTAATCTATTGGGGTCCTACCTATATGAAATCACTACATATGACACAATGTATGATGCCTCAAAATCTCCGTTGAGCACCTTTAATATCAAGCAGCTAGGGGGCAGGTCAAGAAATGGAAGTGGGAAAAAACAAGGCATATTATCAGAAAATAAATTTCAGCTGACTTTCATGAATGATAACAGGTTAACAACTGATTCAAAACAGAGAGAGGACTATCAAAAGCAAGGGGGTACACAACATGGAGGACCGCGGGTGCGGTCGGGGTCCTCTGAGTAAAAATAGGCTGATTTTGTATAATTTTGTGCAAACCCTTGGGGTGCTGGCGCTGCCTCCACACCCCGGCTGGGTAACTGGTGGTGAAAGGGATATTAGACCGTTTAAGTACTTTGAGGCTTAATTGTATTAGGTGCTATATAAATCTTAAATTTTAAATTAAAGCAGACCAGAGAAAAAAAACTGCCTTTTTAATGCTATCTGAGGAGTCCTCTGCAAAATAACCTAACCCCAAGGCAAGAGATAAGTCATGAATTATTTGAATTCGGACAGAAGGAATATTACCCAAAACTTGAGGCCCAAACAACATTATGAAACTCTGTTTTATAGTGAAGCTTTGCATATGTGTGGGTGGATGGGTGGGGTGTCAATTCCTACAATCTTGGTAAAAGGAAATCTGTGCACATCATGTATTAAAGTAAATATGTCAAGATTTTTTGTCAGCCAGTTGACTTACATTCATAAAATATATGTACTACATCACAAATTCCCAAAAAAACTATAATATTGATGTAAATTAACAAAATAGAGGCATTTTACTTTTTGCTTTTTTGACATACAAGAAAACGGCGGATTTTTCGCACGGCTTCATTGATCAAAAGCGCCCAATTTGCTGCTCCTCGTGAGCGTCATAGTGATGACCAAAACATGTGGTGACTCGATTGTATTGCTGACACTGGCTATTGATGGCTTAATGAAAGTAATAATAAAATTTGAAAATATTTACAGAATGACATATTTTGTTTCATTTCTTGTTTTAATTATTATGGATATAAAAAACACTCGATCCGCATTATAGGAAAGTGGCAACATGCGATATGATGGTCACAACGACGTAAATTATGATGGTCATCACTTTGTCGTCACCATTTCCTGCTATGTGATTTGGGTCGGAATCGTTTTCGAGTAAGCTATTGGCCGAAAATTAAAAGGGCAAAATACTCAACAAATGTGGACAATTTTCCACTTATTTTGATTTCTACATGTATCTACGTTACTTAAGCTTTCCATCCATACCAAGTTTTCCAAATATTCAGAAATCATGACAGAATTTCCTTTAAAGGTGAACCTGCTAAAGGTTTGTTAGTTCAAAATCTGGGTGTCCCCTTATAAATTATTTTTTACAGGACTTGGCAACAGATCATTCTCCATCTCCGTAGCTAGGATATTATTGATAACCTGGGTCTCTCCAAGTCTTTTAACTCAATTCAATTAACACCCACCAATATGTTCAAGACGAGTTGGAGGGGGGCCCCACCATTAATATTTCACTAAAAAAAATACTGCAGATAATATTTCAGTTTAGGAGTATTTTATCTTAAAGGGTCATTTTGTGATCCACAACCTCACTCCCTCCGACTTGAATTGTTTATCTGAGAAATTGCTTTACCTAAACTATTTCGCATTAATTAAAGGACCCTACATGATTCACCCAAAATACGTGAAATTGTGAAGGAAATCTGCATAATTCTCATAAGTTACTCTTTCAACGAATAATTGGAGAAAAAGAAAGAAACGGTGGTCTTCAAAGATATGACTTCTCCATTCAATTCTTATTGTACTAAGTGTCCATACGGACGTTAATGACCAAAAATCCGTTTTGTGCTTTAAGTTGGCATTCTGTTCTCATTATTTGCAGGTAATTTATGGGTACCCCCGTACTTGTTGTAAATAGACTTTAAAAATCTAATTGTTGATGATTTCCTTAAATTTTAATGATTAGCAAATCCCCTCTGATAGTGCTTTACCATGTTTACCGTACGATGCATGGCAATTTGGTTGTATCTGTATGAAATTCCGCAAGTTATGGTATTTTCTGTCCGTAACTGGACAGAAATTACAGCAGCTTGGCCTATGGAACTTGGGGAACATGCAAATTTGCTCTTAATACAAAACAAAACATAAGCCTGCTCAAGGACATTTAGTTGAACCATGAATAAACAAAATAAAATGTGAGTGCTTTCCTATCGATGGCTTTTTTTTACTTCTGTCCGTAAGTTAAAAATAAATCGGGATTTGCGATCTGTCAATCTTCTTCCGATATTTGTGGGGATGTACTGCATACAGTAGCCTATATCTTCAAATGAAGTGACACATGTAAAAAATGGTATTTGATTATTAAAACATACAACAAAGCTTCTATAACTGTGTGATATGTCGGGTAGCATGAACCAATCTTCTGAGGATGAGCGCATGCCAGATTGCTATGCAAAATTAGCTGTATTTCAATTTTTTCTTTGGTTTAAGTGCAAAAAAGAGAAAAAGTGCACTCAGGCTTCAAATTACCCAGGTGCAAACATGCACAGGTGCATGTAGCTTTCTCTTGTGCAGTAACGTTTGTATTCTGCATGCACATGTGCATGTAAAAATTAAAACTTTGTGAAATTCCAAACTATGCATTTTAGCTATTCATAGAAAGTCACTGAATGCTGATGAAATGATTTAAAATTTGAACCAACTGTCAATAGTCTAACCGTAACAGAGTCATGATATGAATAAAGGTGAGCAGTAGCACCAATCCATGTTTACATGTTAGCTGTGCATTGTAATGGTTAAAATTGTTTTTTAATTCGAAGCCTGGTGCCACTAGAACTTCTCTGCTACATCTAAGGAAAAGGGAGTCACCATTCAATTTGATTAAAGGGCTATGGTCTAATTACAAAATTTTCATCTCGACTGTATAAATAAACTTCCCAATAAATGGTGGGCTCAAAAAAAATAAAACAAAAAATGAAGTTCGCCAGGCCTCTCAAAGAATTGACCAAATGCGACACCCCCTCACTTGGGTTTTCCAGATTGCATCACAAATACACACAAATACGGGAAATTTTGAGTACAAGTCGCCTAGATGGGAAAAAACTCTCCTCCTGTTTTCAATTTTGAGCAAATTGAAATTTTCAGGAGTAATTTTCACACTCTCGATGTAGGTGGGTTAACAAACTTAACATAGTCAGAATCATAGTAAGTATCAAGTCTTTTTTTAGGTAGATATACCCAGAGGTAGGACGCCTGTATAGTAATGTAGGGCACTGAGGATGCCCAGACATTTACTTTACAGCTAAAGATTTTAATTTTTTTTTTTTTTTTTTTTTTTTTTTTGCTGGGTCATTAATCAACTACAGATATATTCAATTTGCAAATTTTTGGTCCACATTTAAGATATTTCATATTTTATACTTATGATTTTTATTTCATATTTATCTTTAAAAACCAATTAGACAAACCGCTGCCACAACAAGACTGCTTTTATTATCATTTCCTGGGGGAAAAAATTCTGACATACAATTTAATTCTGTCAATGCATAGAAATGGAAGAAAAATATTGCCTGAATATCATCATTGCATCTTAATACTAATATTGAAATGCAGAGGATAACGTCTGGGGAGGAAAAAATTTAATGTAATCTGAAACTAGAATTTCTATGTCTTGGCTTGCGTAGTAAGAACTTGATGTGAGGAGCGCAGGAGGTGCATAGGGAGGGGTCTCTTGTTGGATAAGCTGTGGATGGCTCTGTGCAGAAATTTGTTCAGGTGCCAATCAGACTAAGTACTCTATCATGTCAACAAAGATTTACAAATTTCTTGCACTGGGTACATGATCCTTTATTTGCCTTTACTCATCCCAAGCTTTGATTTAGGTAGGGATGTGTGGTGCTGTAATTGGGTGGGTTAGGTAAGACAGTAGGGCCTTAGAAATTGCTTTGTGGGTTTCCAGAATGGTTTTTGTAGGGTTTCTTCAGAATTGATTTGTGGATCTTCAGAATGACTTGTGTAGGTGTGTACGACATTGATTTTCGTATGCGTCTTTTCAGAATTGCATTTTTTACATGGTCTTCAGAATTGATTTTTTTACACATTTTATGAACTTGGGAACTGACTTTTGGGTTCTCCAATATTAGAGGTAGGGTGTCCGGGGAATACACAGTTCGAGCCGTCACTTACACATTTGCGTTAATGAAAGTCAAGTTAGTTGGCGATCACGACAAAAATACACTTTTTAAAATGCTCATTATTGAGGCTATTATCAATATGGTTCCAAAAACTCATGATATAACTCAGAAATGATGAAATATAATTATAGATATCGAAAAAAATGACCAAAGTCCAAATTAAAAACATTTTGGATGGTTTGAAGTCGGCACTCACCAGCGTAGTACTACCGCGAAACCCTACACTCGCTGTGCATGGTCCCCGTTGTTTGTCCTTCACTTGCAGTTTTCTTCAGCAAATCGCACCCGGATAAAACCAAGAAGGTCACTTTTTGTGTTTATAATTATTTAGTACACACTTCAAAGTATTTATGACCGAAATTGCAGCTTTCTAGCATAACGGGAAAGTTTTTTTAAAATTTTATTAAAATTCACTGATTTCTATTATGGCTTCCATAACCCGAAACAAGGCATGTCATATACCGTTAGAAAGCTCTGTCTATGCTAATTTTTTTCTATTGACCATTTTGAGTTCAGAGGTTGATATCCGGGGGCGATTTAACATTTTGTCCCGCCCATATTTTCCATACATTCCCCACGCTTTTCAATAGGAAGCTGCGCTTGGCCAATCACGCTAGAGTTGCCAGATGCCCATGAGAGTGACACGTGGGTGAGCCCCCGGGAACTATGCATCGAATACAGTGATACGTCATGCCGAGTGTATGCATGATGGGATGGGTGGTCTCGTAGTTTTCCCAAACAGCGCTCAGTGAAAGATTCTCATTATTATCACTATTGTATGACCGTGGTAGGCATATTTATATGTAATATTAATTTGTTTGAAGTGTCTTGACATGAAAATAGAGGTGAAATTCATGATAAAAATTGACGAATTTGCTTGCAAATTCATGTGTACGGCAGTAACAGACCTGGCCTGGTATAGATCTATGCACGCACGTAGTACAAGGTCAGCGCACAGATCAGTGCATTGTATGCCGTGTCGGGCGGTGCAGGCGGTAGGCTACGGTCCCGTTGCTGACGTGTTTGTTATTTCATTTGTTTTCAAAGGCGTGTTTCAATGTTTTTGCGCGTAAAAATAAAATATATTTTTTAGCGTAGTTGTAAATAAATGTTCTTCGATCTGATATTTCTTAGATATCATGATATTCTAAACCTTCTCCATTGCAATTTACATGTACTTTGTCTATATATTCCTGGCCTAAGCTTGTTGTGCAAGATTAGTAAAATCCTGAATATGCTGTGGGTATGAGGACATCGGCTGGCTTATGATTGTAAAAATATTTTTTTTGGGTTTATTTCCAAACATGCCCATGGCACGTTACTAGGACTGTATGCACATGCAACCCCCATCCCATGCATACTTCACATCCTGCACACCCATGCACACAATCAATCACTATTTCACATTTTCTGCTGACTCAGGGACGATCGCAAACCTGATTGAGCAAGTGAATCATGCTAGCAAGAAATATGGGATGGAGATCAAGATACCTAAAACAAAAAAGCTATGGTATTTTCTCCGTTGATGACCAGCTCCCAGTAAAGATCAAGCTTGATGGTTCACCACTTGAGGGCAGGTTAACAGATTCAAGTATTTGGGAGAGTAACGCTAACACCATCAAACGACGCCACCAGCGAATCCAAAGCAGATTATTATTGGCAGCAACAGCTAGGGAATTACAGAGAGTCTGAGTGATTAAAGACTCTCACTCCACCAAATACAAACTTGTTAATTCACTTAGTCAACCCAGGATTCTGTATGGCTCTGAACCTGGACCATTCAAAAAGAATGACATAAGAAGTTGGACAAGCATTTGAGATGCGATGTACAGAAAATCCTAATATCAACTGGAAGGATAAGATCCTGAATGAAGAAGTTCTGTCAAGATCTCCTCCTGCCACTTTCCACCAAAAAGGATCTTAGCCGCATCATGCCTCGCAGCTGCAGTTTGGTCACTTGTGCAGCATGAACAACATCCGCCTAACCAAACGCCTTTTTATGAAAACTGTCGCAGGCACAAACGACAGGGAAGACCAAGAACAGAGTGGGAGATGGAATCATTTGGGCACCACCTTCCACAAGGCGTATTTGGAAGCGCAAGAGAGGCATAATAGATGGTCTAAAATTTGTTCGAGAGCCAACGTCCTATGGGCCATGGTGATTAGATAGATAGATAGATAGATAGCTTACACAACAATGCACCCTACCCCGGGACCCATGCACACACATACAAGCACATGATACCCACACACAACCCACCCACACCCACCCACCCACACACATTTACAGACCACACACCACAACCCAACACTGACACAAACACAAAAACTTTTTAAAGACCTGACTACCTTTACTTTTTGCATGTTGGTGACTTAGCCAAGCTCTCATTCCAGTCCGTTTGAATGACCTCTTATGTCTGTTGGCCCACTCATAGCATTAATTATCAATGTCAATATTTAAGGGCAGTGGGAACCTTGAGTTTCCGAGTATCTATCTGTGGTTGTAAAACTTTGCAAAAAATATTGTATATTGTAGTAAAAGTATCATTATAGAAAGAAATTTGAGACGAGAACCGATGATGCAATCAGGTATGGAAAACTTTCCGGATTGAGAAAAATACTAAAAATCACGATTTTGCCCCAAATTTTTCAGACAGAATAACAAAACCAATTTGAATTATAATGATTGCTTATTATTTTTGAAAACAAGACAAATTTGTCTAGCGGAACGGTTTTTCATTTTTAAAAAAATAGAGCTTATTTTTCGAAATAAGGAAAATGTCAAAAAAAGTGTGATTTTACTTTTGCTTTTCCGAAATTTGAAGTATATTGGAGATATATTAGTTAGAACCTCGAAAAAATGAAAATGAGAAAAAAGAAAAACCGTTACCTAGAGAAGGACCGATTGCTATCGTGGAAGGAAAGTTAACACTTCCCTTTTACTTCGGTATTTTTGTTAGTTATATGTCTGAAAATTGCCAAATTTTGCCCCCGAAAATTAACATTGAGAAAATCAGGTTTGTTTTAGGAAAAAGGGACTTTTCACGCCATTCAAGCTGTCTCTTTCTCGAATAACTCTTATCTTTGAACTTCAAAAGTGAGGATGTTGTGAAAGTGCTGCAAATAAATCTTTATGCAATATTGAATCAAAACATATTTTGTCTCTAACTCCGAAAATTAGAAGAAATTGAAATTTCATCTGGTCTAATAGCGATTTGGTACATTTTCAAATATTATTTTTCGTTTTCCAAGATGCGCTCGTGCAAAAGTACATTGAAACCCGCGGACGTTCATTACGCAGAAAAAATCCACCGCGCGACGCGATGGTGCGCCTTGCGCTCTGACGGCGTGAAAGGTGCCTTAAATTCCCAGCCGTTTAGACCAAGCGTTTTTTGCTTTAAATGGTTCAAATAGCTGTTAAATCGGGCACAAAATACAGCTCAGGATTATCTACAGTGGATAACCTTGGTGGTAGAAAACTATAGACACGTTTGATGTTTAAAATGGTTGCCAAAAAACAGAACTTCGTGTAAAAACAAAAGCACCAGGGTTGACACTGGCCTAATTTAACCTTACAAGTGTTAACATATATTTAAAAAAAATTAACCAAACAATTGATTCATTTGAAACTCCTTTACAGGATCCAGTGTACAAACCTCCTTGCCCACTCCTTATTTTGCATTCTTCACAGCTTTTCAAGAGCATGGGGACAAATTAATGACCTAATAAACATTGTGAAATCCCCAAGGTGGTATTTTGCATTGAGCAATGGCAGGGAAGAACCGATTGGATGTTATGATTATAATTTCCAGGCTTTTAATTAGGCCGTGGTTAGTTGGTTAATTATTTATAATGATATTAATGGTTTATATACAAAAATAGGAATTTCTTGCATAAGCAAAACAATGATTTACTTCCTCATAATTGAGGGTTCGCCATGTATGTAATATCATTGGGTGTATTATGTTAATTTCCCCATATAAAATGGAATAACCCATATCTAATGGAGTGAAACATGTAGTACTAGTCCAATTTAGACAGTTAGAAATACTTTGTAAGTATTTGCTATGCTTGAAGTACTTGTGAAGCACAAACCCACCACAATATTACACCCTTATAAACCATAATGTTTTGCTCATATTTATCCTAATATGAGGTAAGTAATATGCAAAAAACCCTAAGCTTGAAGAACGTTCGCTAATTTTTTTTTTCAGGAAATTCTTTAAACGCTAATAATGAAGTTAATATACCAATTTCATTTCAATGCGTTGATAGAATGTCATTAATGGGGCATTTCAAAAAGCAATATAAAGTGGTATTTTCTGTAATAACTCAACATAGGGTTTGAATGGTATGTCCATGAGTTCGGTCAAAAAAAGTGTGACATTTGTTGAAATTTAAAAGTGCCAATCATTAAAGTGGGGATGATTGTATTATTGTTGCAAAGGCTGAATTTCAGAAAAAATGATGGACATTTTATGCTGGCCCAAAAGCAAAAAACACACCTCAAACATACAGGTTGACATTTGACCCTATGCTATGTGTTGTGAAAATTACCTGATGCTACATTGGACATGGTGTCCATGTAGAGTCGGTAACTTTAACTGCTAAGTATATTTTTAAAATAAAGCCATGTATAGAGCCAAAATGAGCTAAAATTTGTCTAACCATATGGTTTCCAACCTGAGCAGTTAAACATTTCAACAGCTCAACCTCATTCAATATTACAAGCAGTTCATTTCCATCTCCATGTTGCATCAGATACCGACTCTACAGGCGGACACCGCACTTATCTTTAAAGATATTTTTTCCTGACATTAGTCATATTCCCTCAAGTCATTATACCAAATAAAAACCCTATCAAAATACTCATTGGGTGGAATTGGTGTTTTATTAAATATAAATCATATGCTAAGAGCATGCTTTGCAAAAAATACCGACACTTACAAATGTGCACCGTGACACCACGTTGACCAATGCAGACATTCCTCTTTCACAAATTTTGAATATCCCATCTAACCACCATTGTCAGTAAATTACTTATACAATATAAGGATAACACACAGTACAAAGTTGTTCAAAGTATCAGGTTATACATCCTAGTTATAAGCTTACTAATACCGACACACATGCACATTTTTAGGCGGACACCAGTTTGTAGAGTCGGTAAATTATTTTTTCCAACAGGCATTTCACTTACAGATGGGATGACAGATTTTTTAAAAAACTTAAAGTGGTGGTGACTGTAGACTAATTATTGTCATATGACTCTCATTTTCATTGTTATAAAGCATTTTAAATTTTAGAATGGCCATTTGAAAATCGTGATTCTAGGTACACATGGTTATCAAAAAACAGGGGAGGGACACCACATAATTTGATGTAAAAATTATTTTAATTGTATTATTTTGTTTACTTGTTTGATATTTTTTGGAAACCTTGTTATGGGTACTATAAAAAATTATTAACCTGTGATTTATTCATTTGGGACAAAAGCAGGGGAAAATACATTGACAATATTCCAATTTACCCCATTTTTGGGAAAAAAAACCCCAACTTCATGGACAGACCCACAGGTTGAATTCCCACCTGGGACCATATGCCGCATGCACTGGGGGTAATCCAAAACATAGGCATACTTGCAATTCGACAGCCTGTAACTCCAAACGATTGGTCCACCTCTTCATGAAACGTGGTATTTTATCAGAACAAAGTAGAAACTACACAAAAAACTTCATCATTACCCAGATCTGAAGTGATTTTTGAGTAATTAATCCTCAAAATTACGGCCGTTTTACACATTTTTACCAAAAAAGACGAAAAATACGATTTTGAGCACTTAACAAATTGCCATAACTCCACAACCACTTACCCATTCGAAATAATGTTGGGGCTCATTGTTTATTTTGACAAGATCTTTCATTTATAAAAAATAAAAAGTTTTTTTTAAAAAACAACTTCTAAAAATCCACCTGGACACCCTATTAGAGAGAACTAATAAAAACTTGCAAAATTCCCCAAATTTTGGCATGGAGTAAAATTTGATTTTGGCCAGGAAGTAGGGGGCTAAAGAACCTGCATAAGAGGGGTGAACTGGGGGGGGGGGTTTGACCACTCAACACTATGAGTTAAAATACACTCATCCACCAAGGAAACAATTCAGTGGGTTGTAATTGACATAAAAAACATTGCACATGAACTGCCTTGTGTGAGGGGCATCATGTATCATTATACCCCCAAACCAGGGGGTGTATTTCTAAATACATTGGTGAATGAAAGCTACTTAATTGTGCCAAGGGAATTGAGATTTTACTAGACTCATAGTGTCACATGTATCCAAACCGCCATTACAGAGAATGTTGTTTACCTTAGCTGCAGTCTGCTCTGCTGGAACATCAGATGCTGGTGGGTCTGGATTCTCATCAGCAGATCCTCCACCACCACCACCACCACACCACCACCGCCACCACCTCCGCCACTAGTCTCGGGCTGTTCCTCCTGTTGCTGCGGATGTGGCGGCTGCTGCTGTTGAGGCTGCTGCTGTGGACCTTGGTTAGGAAGACGGTTGCTGCCTGGCTTTTTTTTTGCTGCTGTGTGGTTAACTACCACCATTGTCAGACTGATTGCCGCCCTCTGTAGTTGATTCACCAGCGCGGATACCTAGCATGCCGCAGTCATGACTTCGTTGGTTTCTAATGGTAAGTAGGATAGTTGGAGAGTTCTGAGATTCAGGATTGAAAGGTAACCTGTGTTTGACCATGTCAAATGGACCTGTAAGTACACAGAGCAAAAAATAAAAAAAATAAAAAAAATAAAAAAAATAAAAAAAATAAAAAAAATAAAAACATTAAAATTTCTTAAACAAAAAAGCGATGTGAAAGCAATTGTCTCTTATTTTTATGAGCGTTTTAAGCAGTGGCCACACAAATTGAAAACTGATATAAGTAGGAAGCCAGGGACTGACTTTTAAATAAGGTGGTGCCCGGTAAAGTCTCTCCTGGTCATATCGGGGAGGTTTTGAGGGGACGGGGTCCATGGTATTTCACTACTAACCAGGAAAGAACAGAGCCAGTGAAGCTTTAAATAACTCTCCTAAAAAATGCTTAAAGGAGAGCTGTTCGTGAAGCAATCACTCTCACTCTCCTTAAAAGTCAGTACCTGGACGGAACATGCAAGAGCCATAACCTCTGCAAAAATCTTGCATATAGGTCTTCAAAGGTCAGGAGGTGTAGTTAATAGCACCCATTAATACGTCATTAATAAATTTAAGATTGTGTATTGGTTGAAACTCTATACGGATTAAAACTAGGTCCACTATGCGGCGAGAAATCGGGGTGCAATCCGTAAAAAGTACCTAAGCACGCCCACCCGTAAAATAGTGCATTTTTCAGAAGTATATTTACGGCTCAGAGGGGGGTGGCAAATTTACGGCGCTAATTCGCGTAACCTACTGCGATCGCGTAGGTTCCGCTTTGCGCGTAGTGGCTTGCATTTGGACTACCACAATTCATCACAGAGATACATCATTTGACGTGAAATTTATTGGAATGAAATTAGGCATGTGAAGGTTTTTTTTTTCATTGTTATTGGAAATTTATTAATTGAAAATATATAAAACAAAATATAGCGGTACTGACTATTATCAAGTCTCAGGCTTAAAACTATGGTCCTCGGTGACTGCATTTGTGCTATTTGCTTCGGGGCTGCGTCCCTAAGCAAAATAGCACCAAGTAGTCACTCTCGGGACCATAGTTTTTTAACCAGAACTCTCATGTCAGGATAATTGCTACTACTAGGCGTGGGCATAAATGATTATTTTTTTGTTTTTCTAATTTCTTTCAAAAACGAGGGTTCCTTAGGCAGTTTGGTTGCTAAAACAAATCAGGAAAGCTTTTTGGCCTAAGATGAAATTTTAGGTCGGTAAAGACTTTAAATTTTGTACATGAAAATCAATAGGATTATTTCCTATTTCAGAAAAACCAAAAAATTAAAACGATATCATAGTCATTGATTTTGCTAGAAATTTCCTCAAAAAGGTGCATTATAATAGCAGCTAGACACTTTTCAAGAAAAAAACAAAGGCATTTTTTTTTTTTTCTAAATGCAGAACAACTATTTTTTACAAAATCATTTCAATTGAGGCAAGGCAATACACAGATAACCAAAACATGACCAGATCTTATGGGTACTGGATGTTGAAAGACAGTGTATTGTGTAAGGTCAAGCCTTTATAACATGTCAATTACCTGCCAAATGTACTGGAGTGTTTTCATACCAAAAGTGATGCTATTATTAACCTAACAACAGACATTTGCAAGGAGGCTTGTACGATTGTGCTATGAAGGGAATTGTATTGTTGTAAGGTCAAGCTGTACAAACCAGGTACATAAACAGCCAGTGCCGCCAATGCCATGCCAGTGGTTTTTCATTCCAAATGTGGATGCTAATTATAACAGACAAAAGACAGTTGAAGGCAAACTTCTTGTAAGTTAAAGAGTTGTTTTTAGTGGCTGTGATAATTCAGACCATTAGGTGAAAATGATTGCAGTGATTATGAGGACCTCTACTCCCCTGCAAGGTGAAGAACATTTGTCAATGTTTTGTTGGGTCAGATTTTGGCAAGTGAATAAATTTAACCACCAAATCCAATTGACTTCATGTACAAAAACTAAAAGTCATTTACCAAAAAACCACCTAAAAATTCATCTTAGGCGAAAAAGCTTCCAGGATATTTGTTTTCAGCAAACCAAAAGGCCTAAGACATTCCACTCGGTTTTGAAAAAAAGATCGTCACTTGCCCAACCCTACTAACTACATGCCATTCTCATAGAGAGACGTGGTTGAACTAGATTTTTAAGAAAATTATATTTGGCCCGCAAGAAATTTTGTAAATTTTTCACCGGAGAAGTCAGTGGTATAAATAACCCAAATTAATGGTTCAAAAGTGGTCGCCATTGATACTTTTGTTTTATTCTGTTTGTTTTTTTTTAACACTTTTTCAAATCTGATTTTTGATAGTGTCTTTAAGTTGGTTGGAGACTTTTTGGAGGTTGAAGCGCTTGCATACCGCGTGCTACGTTTGCGTGCGTCTGCCAACGTTGCATTAGTATTTTTACCATTATTTTTGTTGTTCAGCAGGTTGTTCAATGTTTCTCAATGGGTGGTGCAGTCTTTTCTTGTGTATTTAACCCATAAAAGATTGACAAAAAATTGGGTTGAAGATGAAAACCTTAAATTACAAAAGCGGTTTAAGAATCCGAGAATAAAGGATGATTTTGGGAAAACCCGGTATCTTTTCAATGAATTGAAAACGGTGACACCAGATTTTGTGGAAGAAACTCGGCTCTGAACCTCATTCTCCACTATAAAGTAATGGTATCGCCTTGGTTTCAATTCGTCGTTAAGTGAATACCGGTTCACAAAAGCATGCCTTTATTCTCTAAATCAAATTCTGCAAAATCGATTTAGCCAATCTTGAATTAACTATGAATTGAACTTTTTCTCCCACATATTTTGGGAGTTTCAAGAGGGGGCTATATTTCTGTGTTTTTATTATTTTGAAATTCCCTATTTTCCCCCACTAAAATTGTTTCCTAGCCTACATGAAAGGGGGTCATGTTAAGCTAACCCCGGGATGTGTTTATAAATCAAATACCTGAAATTCATTTTTTTAACCAATACTTGAGAGAAAGGATTTTAGGTGAAAAAATAATTTAAAATTAAAAACACCTGATCAGTATTAAAGAGAAGCCACTCAATCTGCAAAATAAAACAATTGGTAATTCCATGTTGGGGAAAAACTGTTGATCAATTTGGTTTTCACATGTCTATTCTAAAGATGTGTGATCTGATTGTCTTTGGGAACCCCCTGAATTACCTGAAGTAGTATCAATTATAACCACCGGAGTTTTGCGCATCGCGCAAAAATCACAAATTTTGGGGTCCATCACGATTGTTGAACAGTATTGTTTTCTTAACTCACGTTTTTGGAAATCTCCTTTTTCCAATGTCGATAATAAACAAATTGCATCATCTTTGGTGCACAAGATGACCCCCAAAACTAATATACACAATTTCTATCAGTGATCCCTGGCGCCGTCATACCACTGACGTCACGGTGATCCCATCATGCTCATCCTCTTTTCCCGCAACCCCATAGGCTCACCTCTCGGGCGACAAACCAGTGGGTGGGTGGGAGGGATCGACATTGGAAAAAAGGAGATTTCCAAATCACGGGAGTTAAGAAACACATACTTTTCAAACAAAACTCCCTCATATTTGAAATCTCCTTAGGGTTCCAATGTCGATAATTAACAAAATTGCATCGACATTGAAAACCTTTTTCCAGACTAGCACCGACCATAGGCCGGAGGTAGTTGTCTGCCCAAAAGAGACTTAACCACAATTCGAATAGAAACCCCAAGAGTAGAACAAACCCGAAGGCGAACCCTCAAGGGCGGCCGCGAGTAAGCACCACCCTTGGATACAGAGAGCGAATGCTACTAAAGGCCTAGGACACGTAGGCCC
>JAMKCH010052147.1:0-10421 GCA_023653785.1 Ophioderma brevispina | reverse complement strand
TGGGGGCTTCCCACCAGAAGGCCACTATACTCTTCCTGGGTGACTATGTAGACAGGGGAAAACAGTCACTTGAAACAATCGTGTCTCCTCCTAGGCCTATAGATCAAATATCCAGAGACTTTTTTCTACTTCGGGGGACCATGAGTGTGCCAGTATCAACCGAATCTATGGCGTCTATGATTAGTGTACGTATGCGGGTAAAAAGAGTAAGTGGGTGTTGTTGATGATGAATAAAGCAGTAACCATTTGCTATGAGTATGCATACATCTGATTTAAATTTATCTGAATGTTTAACTAGGGTTAACAACAAATATAGGCCTTAGGGTTAGAGGTGTATGTGAGTATTTCCGCATGTATCTCTCTTTTTGTTTTCAATTAAAAAGTCCTCTCTAAGTTCAATTGTAAAATTTTACTGTAGTTGGGACTTCTTCTGTAGTTTGGGAAGGGGTCGGGTTAGTGTAGTGGGTCTTCCCTCGCTTCGCACCACTGTGGTCGCTGAGTTCGTTGCCCGTCGGTCAGGCCTGCGATTATCATGTGGGGGCATTTGGTTTCTTCAGTCCATACTCGAGGGCGCTCGCAGGTTTTCTCCGGGTCCTCTCGGTTTCCTCCTGTCTTCTAAAACTGGGCTTTCTTCACTAACGTGTGTATGATAATAATGTGAATTGAATATAAGTATCTTGTTGACACTAACATGACTGTGTTTTGTGGTTAAGAATTAATACCTCCTCCTCTTCCTTTACTGTATGTAGTTGGGACTTCTTTGTTGTTATTGTATTCCTGAAAAATGTGAAAAAAATTAATGTGCATAAATTGTTCATACCTTGTAATTTTAGTGTATTTAAAATTGTCCCCTCCGCTCTAAGTTCGGTAAGGGACTATACGGCTCATGTCCGTTGTCCGTCCGTATGTCTGTGATAAAATGTTAACCCCTGAACATTTTGTTGCATATCTTTTTTTCTTGATGGGCTAAGAGTAACCAAGATTTTGGTATATTGTAGGAGGGGAAGGGGTGGAGTGTCTCTGGGAGGTGGACGGTGGATGTCTCAGGGAGGGGTGGAGTGGAGTCTTGGTGGAGGTTAGGGATCTCGGGGGAGGGGGGGGTGTCTCGGGAGAGGTGGGGTGTCAGGGGACGGGAGGGGACTGATGGGGTTCAGGGAGGAGGACGGGTGAGGTATTGGGTATGGGGAACGATGGGTGTGTCAGGGATGGGGGATGGGTGGGTTCATATTGTAGACATTATATATGTACATTGTAGTTGCATTTATCACATGTTATAGTGATTCGCGACATTCTGCAGGGCCATCATTTTTTACGCATCGCGTTAATCCGAGTTCGCCTTGTTATTTGTCAAATGTCTATTTGTAACCTCTACACTAAAATATGGCAAATAATTTAATTCCAATAAAATATTACTCGCCAGAATTTATTTACATTTACAATTAAAAAAAAAAAAAAAAAAAATGTGTGTGTTTTCTTTTATTTCCAGGTAAAGAAGATATAACATCAAGTTGTGGAAAACATTCCACCGATTGTTTTATTGTCTCTGCCAATAGCATGGCCATAGTAGATTAGAAGATCTTTTGTGTCATGGAGGTAATAATTTTGATATATTCGTAGTAGATTTTAATTGAAATCATTTTTTTTATTTTTTTTATTTTTTTTATTTTTTGCTTCTAATATTCTCCATCAGAATTTGAGAACTGATTGGTGTGCTGATGGTCAGAATTACAAATTGAGGGCAGGGAAATACTTGTTATAACACTAGTTCTGTTATATACTAAGGGCAAGGTATATAATGTGGTTTATAAGTACACCACATATCCTGTGGGCATTGGGCGTTTGGAATGAGTAATTACAGATTGAATATCAATTTTACGTAAATGAAAGAATAACAAGTTTGTCATCAAGGGGGGGGGGGGGGGGGGGGGGGGGGGATGATATCAATTGTATACAGGGTAATTCGGCGGAGTCAAGATTACACAAATTTACAAGGGTAAACCTGCTCAATATTAGGCATAATTTGGAAGGGTATTTGCTGAATTGCCATGAAAGTACCCTGTTGATGGTTGAAGGAAAACTCTCTCCCCCTCCTTATAAATATAACAAGTTGGAGAAAGGGCGGGTAGGATTGTCATATGAGGGATGGGCCACCAATAATGGTCTAATTTTCAGCCTTCATATCAATGATCAAATTTTTCATTTTGGAAAATTTCTAAAATAACAAAACCATTGGATTTTTTGTTAATGACAAATTTTGCTGTAATTTGGCCCCCACAATCTTGGGTATAGAGCTAAAGATCCATTTTTCATCAAAATCTAGTCCCCTATCCAAGCCAAAAAACCAAATTGGGTTTCCTGTAAAACTTGTTTGTGATACCTGGATTCAACAATAGGCCTGCACCATAACCATCTTTTTAAATTAATAATGTTTACTGCAACCATAACATTGAAATTTCCCGATCTAGTATGTACACAGTACTTAAAATACTAAAAATTGCCATATGAAACAAAACTCATATTGTATCACAAATCAGATTGATTGTATTTTTGTGACAATAAGTATAAATAAGAATAATATGCACCCTTGTTGTGCAAGCCTATCTGAGCTTTAATTCTCACACTTGAATGTAATTGATATACAAGCGAACATTACAGGTTGAGTCAACATGAGGATATGGTTTGATCTGAGTCACATGAGACCTGTTTTGAAAACCCTGGAATAACCTGAATCACCTGGAACCAATAGATGGGAAGAACATTGGGGGAAGTGCAGGATGGCAGTCTTGGGAGTCCTAAAATTGGCTTAGGCGCTAAAAAGAAAACACTGTTTTAACACAAGGACTACTGGCCGCGCGGACTTAAGAGTAAGGGTCGGTCGGGAAGCGAATGTTTTTTTATAAATTTTCTGTCAAAATTGGCCTAAAATGTTTTTAAAAAGCCCCAAAATCTGGAAAAATCAAGAGAAAAATGAAAAAATTTTACAAATTTTTCTTTAAAAATTAGCCAAAATGATAAAATTTAGGCTAAAAACAAGTCCTGATTTTACATTATTTTGGAAAAACTAAAAACAAAATCTGCACAACTAAAAATCAGGTCGGTCGGAGCCCTTGTCAAACAGGGTTTTTTGTATTTTTGGTGGTCCGCCTTTATACGTAATTTTCGGAATATTAGCTGTGGCTTATACATTGTTTTCAAAGGCCCTTTCAAAGGATGTCCGCACGGCTTATAAACCGTCGGCTTATACATTGAGTTTTAGTTTACATTAACTACCAAGTGAGTTGACTTGAAAGCCAACTATAGAAATTAAACCCCCGACAATCTGAAGTGTCCTCAATTTACAAACTTGGCATTGTGGTGGTGTAAACATCCTTTTGTGATTATATGCCACTGATATAATTGAATCACTATGAAGTACTTCAGTTGAGACTCTAAGTATAATAAACATTAAAGCCGCATTGAAGCGTCCATCGTCTGTATACATATGACTAGACATTATCAATTTTCGATCTCCCACCAGACAATCTTGTACTCACCACATCCGTCACCAGCCGGGCAACCAGCTCGACAGCCCAGACAACAATACCGTGGTAATTACGCGCAACAGATCGACCGCGGGACAGCCAAAGATCGAAACAGACCCCTGTTTCCTTGGTCCCATCAATGGAAAATTCCCCGTGTATTTTAACAACTAAAAACTTTCTCCCTCAATAGGTTATGTTCTGATCTTTTTTTAAAAAATCCACCCAGGCCCCAGCCCTTTTTAGTTTTGTGTTAGTGATAAATGAATATTACCGGTATGAGGTTTATTTGAAATATTACGTATTCATTTGTATCTTTTTTTTTTTAAAAAAACACTCTGAGGTACAAGATTCAAGTATTAGTTTTAAACCGCAATAAAGGTCAAGTGACCTCATGTCATGCATGCTAGCTCGCTGTCACTATCACCTAGGGTAGCAACGTCGGGCCCGGTCCGTTCTGGGATGGGAGACCAAAGGGCAAAGATATAGGGACGAACTATTTTTAAGTTGCAACCTAATGTCTCGTCTTTATGACCATGTCTTTGTTTTTCTCTCTTAATATTATTACTAAGCAACACCCTCCTGTTATTTTTGAACTAAAAGAGCATTTTTACAGTTTTCACTTCTTTTTTCTCTGTACTTGAACAGTATTGTAAGGGAACTCACGTGCACCAAGAACGTTGTTATAGACTTTCTTTTCATTTGTTTTCATTTTTTTCAAAATAGGAGATACACGATTAAAAATAGAACTGAACTCTATGAATACAAGACTGTATTTTTATTAATTTGTAGGTGTTTTTTTATTTTTTTGGTTTGGTACTTAATATTTCATTTGCGATTGTAAACTAATCATTTTAAATATATTGCTAGAAGCTAAACGATTACAATGGAAGCTGAACTCTATTAATAAAAGACTGATTTTTTTTGTGAAAATTAATAGTTGTAATGTTTTATTGCATATTTAAAAAAAAAATCGGTGACTTAATATTTAATTTGAATTTTCAAATTTGAAAATAGCCTAATCATTTTAATATATACCTAATACGAAAACCACACGACACACACGAAAAGTTAAATATGAAGAAATAGGAAAGTGAAAGAACCGTTTCTTCTTTATTGGGGGTTGGACAAATTGACTTGTACTTTTCATGGTGAGGGGACTGGGAAGTGACGCTTGTTTTTAAAATTTTTTATGGGACAAACACTCATATTCCCCTCTTAGAAAGAATGGTAGTCCGCGTCACAGGTCTTCACCTTCGCTGTCACTGTGAAATAGGGGAGGGCCTCCACCATCCTCATCAATGGCTGTATCGGCAGTGTCTGGTATGGTCGTCCTCTGGTCCCCTCTTCCACCCTGCCGATAAACCAATATTCGTCTCTTCTTATAAAGGATAAATGTTATAATAAAACAAAATGAGGAGATAACAAAGTAAACAACAATAAGTTATACAGGGTGTCCCCAGAATGATTAGTACCACCCCTCGATACCCAAAATGTTTTATTTTTTTCCATAGAAAATCAATAACATTAGGTAACTGGTTTAATATCCCCAACTTCAATTATAACTGTAACCTGTCATAAGAATTTTGAATCGTGAAAATCGGACTAAAACACAAATTGAAAATACACTCATTTGTGGTTAGAGGTGGCTGATTTCATCCTTGGGCTAAGTGAAAAAAATGCATGTGATACTTTTACCCTCTTCCTGGCAAAGCTTTTTACAAACTGCTTTGGTCCCTTCGGGAATTCGTTATTAAACCCTCAAAACGTGTGATTGTGGTACCAATAGAGAGCTCTGGTCCTCCTTTTTCCTTCGATACCAACATGAGTAGCTAATTGGATATTGCCCAGGTACTACGTCAAAATGATGTCATTAACCTCGCTAGACAGTAAAGCTCAGTGGGTGCCACACCCAAACATTAGGAGGCCTTTCTCTTTTGGTATTTTTGGTGTTTTACTTTTCTGGCAGAGTAAAGCACAAAAACCGCTCTGTATGTATATAAAAGCTTTCTTTTGCCCATATTTCGCTGAGCCCAAAAAACCAGCTTAAAATCCGATAGTCCTAATATTTTGGTGCAAAATTTAATTTTTTCCCTATTGTACACTTGAGTTTTCTGAAATTGACAATTATTTGGCTGCCTAATTGTCTTTATGACGTCACTTTGATGCATAAAGGGCATTGCTGGTACTTATTTTGGTATCAGGGAAAAGAGTAGACTCATAGCTATCAATTGGTACCAAAGTCAAAAGTATCAAGAGCTTAATAGAGATGTCCAAAAGAGGATAATGTGATGCAAAAAAGAGGCTTGGTAAGTCTAGGGATACACACACATAGCATTTTTTTTCCACTTTGCCCAAGGGTAATCAGCACCTCTAAAGCACAAATGAGTGTATTTTCACTTTTGGTTAGTCGATTTTCACGATTCAAAATTCTTATGAAAGGTTAGAGATAATAAAGTTGGACAATAAACCAGCTTACCTATGGTTATTGGATTTTCCTAATGTAAAAAAATAAAACCATTTTGGGTACATCGATGGGGTACTAATTTCTGGGACACCCTGTACAAAACAGATTTTTGCAGAAATTAGTGAAAGTAAATTTAGATATGATGATGCTAATAATGGTATTGTCGGAGTGGATTCCCTTATCCAGTATGTAGTCCCCTTTGGACGTGTTTGTTGAGTTCTTGTGGTATGAATCCAACAGGCCCCGTCTTCCTTGGTCGTAAACGCTTTCCGCAGGGATGCTTCCATGGGAGGATAGCGACTATTTACACTAGTCAAAGGGTGCCGACAAACCAAAATAGTCTCTTCTTAATAAAGGATAAATGTTTTATAAAAACATAAAATTTTTAGTTTTTTTTAATAATAATAATAAGCATACAACAATGAAGTAATACAAACAGATTTGCGAAATTAGTGAATGGTAAACTTAGATATGATTTGCTGATAATGGTATTGTCGGAGTGGGTTTCGATCCAGAGCGTAGCCCTTCGGGACGTGTCTAGTTTCCGTGGTAAACGAATCCAACAGGCTCCGTCTCCTTGGTAGTAAACGCTTTCCGCAGGCTTTCCATGGAGGATATGACTAGTCCAAAGGGCGCCGGACAAACAATATTCGCCTCTTCTGCAATATTTATTATACACTATCCGATGCTGGTATCAAAATATGCCCCTGCATGTGAAAACAATACCTAAAAAATACGTAACGAAGAGTTGAAAATGGGATTATTTCGGCCGTATTTCTTGACTTTGCTTCCATGGATTTTCATGTTCATGAAAATATATTTAAAAAATATTTATAAAATATAAAAAATAGTCGCATGTGCGACATATATTGAACTTTAAAGATGCTTATAAACATGAATTAATAACGGTGGTTTCCCTATGTACACGTTATACACAATCAAAGTCGGCCGGGCGCTGGTGACGGATGAATCTGGCGGTGCGGCTTATACGTTTTAAGGTCTGAATTAATACGGAGATTTAGGCCCTGCGACTTATACGCCGCACGGCTTATATTCCGAAATACGGTAAAGTTTTTGCTGTGGATGAGGAGTTTTTCTAAAGGCTATGGAGCAGTACTAAATACCAATTAATTTTAAATTCATAAATAAAATAGTGCGGATTAAAAACAAAAAAAAATGAAGCAAAACCGACATATTACAGTGACAATTGCTGAGTCCTATGTTCAATTTTCATGTCTGTCTATAACATTTTGTTTGGAGCTTGTGTGCAGTTGCAAATATTGCAAAAAGTTCATAGGTTGAACATATCCCAGCATGCAGTCTGTAAACCCAGCAACGCCCGATTGTATGCCATCTCACTGTATATGTGGCTTAGAGTTAGCATATCAGGACCTGATAGGAACTTGGATTCTGAATGTAGAGAAAACATTCCGGGACGAATGAACCTCATCCAGTTATCACTTCATATGTAACCTCTAAAAATCAACAAGCATGCATTCAAGATTAGGACAAGTTTGTGATCAAGATTAAAACAATGGTACAGGTCAAATTTGGATATGCACAAACAAATAATGAAAATAATAATGTGGTAAATTCTTGCTAGTGGTGAGGTATGGAGGGCAAAGTTTTGTTGATGAAATAAAACCCAAAATGATTTAAGGATAGGTTTCCAAAAGCTTGGGCCACAAGGAGGTAGTGGTAGTTACATTTGTACTACATGAAAGGCATCTCTACAGATCTAACTTGCACGTGGATTCTCTCCTGTTGAGTGGTATTGATCTTGCAGGCTTAAAATTAGGTGTGTATTGCTCCATTACTGGGTAATCTTGGGGGTGTAAAGGACATTGCTTTCTCAAGGGTCTTTGTCATGTGGTACTAAGCTGAGGAATTGAAGGTTTATTAAAATATTGTAAAAGTGTTTTTAGGGGTAAAATATGTTAAATTATGTCAAATTATTTGGCCCAAATCTGCATTTACGTATAGCCAAGGGTAATCTAGCATCATTTGAGAATTTTTTTTTTGAAGTCCACAGAAAAATACAGGGCATTCACCAAAAGGTGGTCAAAATGATCCTTAGAGATGGATATATTGCATTTTCAGAGATGAGGTGCAAAGGTCTTGTGGAGACTTAAAAACATTTAAATATTGGATGGTGTTTGTACTGCAGTTGCTCAGATTGAGCCATCAGATATTGAGCCATCAGGATTGAGCCATAGGAGGGTAATTTGAGAGTCAGGCCATTTTGAAATCAATGAACAATGCTTATGTGTTTGCGGAAATGAGTGGGGTATCTACACGAGCGGATCAACATGGCTATTATTTGTAAAGGCAGCTATAGGTGGTCAAATCGACTAGGGGTCAAATTGTCCCGGACTGGGAAAAAGTTAGGGTTGTGCTGAGCTACTGAACCATTGGGGCCTGTTCTGTTAATTAAACAGTTCTGTATTTTTTGAATGGGAATTGTTGGATGAGGCTTTGTTGCAATTGTTACCTGGGTTTATTATGAGTCCCTAACAATATTATGTGCACTACAATAAAAAAAGAGCAAACCACAAAAAAGGGGCAGAGATCAATGGTCAAGAGATGTACAGGACAATAAAAAAACCAACTTTATTAAAATGTAGAGCCAGATAATTACAAATGTGCATTAAGTTGTGTAATGTTATTGGTGAGTTTTTTCAATAATAACAATGTGATGGATAGCAGTGCTAATTTGATAAGACAGTGTTCATGACTAATGGCTCTATTTATAAACATTTATCTGCATAGTTCTCTAATAACGAGGCCAGGGCAAAGTTACATGGATTTTCTTTAGATAGCCACCATTCCGATCAGTCAATGGTTGTTTCAAAATATGCATTATTTACTTAAACATAAACTTGGGATCCAGTTATAATTGTGGTAGGGTATTTTCAAGTTTAGTCTAATTTTAAATTTTCAAAAGATTTTGTGAATCTATTGGCATGGAAAACGAAACATACTGTGGTATATACTGCCAATAATTTACTTTTTGTTGTTGGTCCGTGTGTAACAGCAGGCTTTTTCACATCACATCACATTTTTCTCACACACCATATTGGAGTAGCATTCACCAAAAAAAACCTGATTACCTTTTGGGTTGTGAAATAGGTCCCGCGCTTGGATAGTAGAAACCAAAAAAGTGTACTTAAACTTGGCTCATAGGAGAGTGTTGCTAGTAAATGTGGTAATATAAGATGTGAAACTAAGAGCGGGTATTATTTGGGTCATGGTCATTCAATCAATATGAAATTTTAATATAATAAATCGGACCTTCCCCCATTAAAGGCTAAAATCAATAGTTTTATTCCCTGGCTTAAAAAGCAGGGGGGGGGGGAAGACAGCAGATTCCTTGTGTGGGGTGTGTGTGTGCATGCATGCGGTGGGTGTGGGTTCCTTTTGGTTAGGTGAATGTTTTAACTGAAAAATTGCAACAAGTTTTGTGCATGAAAAATAATGGTCTATGCAGTATGGGGAAATAATTATCAGGGGTGTGTGAAAAATTTCCTCTTTTGAAAAGTTGTAGTGCAAAAAATGTTAGCTTTGTCTTGATTTCAGCCTTGTTTTTGGACAGATTTGCTCCTTTTTTTTACTCTTTCTTTCCAGTGTCCTATTTTCCCCTTTGTCCATGGCCTATCACACCCGTGGTGATAGTGTACTCTGCAGTTCATAAGATGGTATCATTCTAATGTTTTCAGAAATGGACGCCATATGATAGCGAACTTTAAACAGGTGTCATTTAATATTTTCTCTCTCCAGGTTTATCACCCGATTTACAGTCCATGGAACAAATACGACGCATATCATGAGGCCTACAGTGGTACCTGAAACAGGTAAACTTGTGCATTGTGGACAATGTGTGGTAGTGGGAAGGGGGGGGGGGGGGGGGGGGGGGGAGTATGAGTGTGTTTTGTGCACAAATTCTCACATCAGTTATACCACCAAATGCAGAACAAATGAGATTACAAGAAAGAAGGATTATGGTTTAATAAACCATAAACCTTTACCTTATCCATTTTCTCGTAATATAAACCTATGTATTTGTGAACTGGAAGTCGCAAATTTACATATTGTTTTAAGGATTCAAGGGCTATTTTGAGGTATTCCACTTATAGCTTTCCCTAGTTTTCTAAAATTATGGCTGAAGGGGGATTCAAACTAAGGCCCATCTAAATACGAATCAGTCCCACTATCATTGGAGAGTTCAGCCATGACTTGCAATTCAAATCCTACTTCTGCCAAAATTTTTCTTTGCTTACCTTGTTCCTAGTCAGTTTCCCATTACCGTACTGACCGAGTATAGTCCCATGCTCGATTATAATCCCACCCCTAAAGTTTAGGAAAATTTCAGAAAATTCTAAAGATCTGTTATTATCCCATGCCAAAAAATGGGCTACACTGACTGCAAAATTCGGAAA
>JAMKCH010052146.1:0-10214 GCA_023653785.1 Ophioderma brevispina | reverse complement strand
ATATTATAAACCAAGTAAGAGTGACTAATTATGAATTTCACAATTTTAACCAATTTTTTTTCTGATTGTCCTTTTTTTTTTGAGACAGCTGTATTTCACACACCATTGGCATTGTACTTTGAGATACACATTAGAATGCATTTCAGAGGCTGGCTCAATATCGATTGCACATTTGCACATCCGGTTCTTGGTATTCCTTCTACTGACAATATGACTACCTTGGTAATTCTCTTATCTCTTAAATGACCTTTTCCATGGTTCATATTGATTTATATCTGTGGTTACTTTTAGTGGAGCGTGTGGACTGCATACTTGTCGCCACCCTCCCCTTCGGTACAACAAAACGCAACCCACTTCTATTCGAAGATAGTAATAAATAATTAAAAAATGATGGTTGTGTCAAAAACTTTGGTGGCATGGGTTACTTTTTGGGTCAAAAAATCACGGCTTTTTAGCTAAAAACTGAAGAATACAGATTTATTATTTTTTGAGCAAAACAAATTAATCATCATGCACTACTATCATCTCTACTTTATATTATAATTTCTGTTTTTATAACAATATATAAGGGTCACTAGATTTTAGCCCCAAAATCAACCTTTTTTCCTAAAAAAGCACCCTTTTTTTAATCACATTCACCACCAACGAGTTATTACCTGACTGAACCCTTATGGCAATGTATAAAACTATATCAAAAACAAACAGGATACCATAAAAATAAGATTGTAATATTTTTACCTTAAAAAATAGAAAAAATAATAATTTCGCTTACTTTGCAGCCCAAATTTTCATTTTGTCGGCATAGAAAAAAATCATCCCTGCCACCCAATATTTTCAACCACAATTTAACCATCCAGTTTCTTAAGTCCTATTATTTATCCTCAAATAAAGGTGTTGTGTTTTTGTTTATCGGTGGGAGGGGTAACTCGAATACTAGAGGACTTTTCAAAGCTCGCCGCTCGCTTTGATATTTTTGGTATTCTATCCAGGGAAACTTTTAAGTCTCCATGGTGTCTTGCGATTTTGGATTTTCTCTTTCATGGAACAATGGTGGTGGACTTTACTGTTTTTGCTTTCATTCCTAGCTCCCATGGTTTTGCCACCCCAAAATACTCGCATTTTATTCACCTCACCAGAACTCCACCAGACTTCTTTCCTATCCCTGAAAACTGCTGTTCTGGATTTGAACAAAATTACTTACCTCTTAATTGGTGGTATTTTTGGTATTATTTTAAGCAATTTTCCTGTAGTTCTTTTACGGGGGTAATTTAGTGACCCCCCTACAACTTCTTTACCCTCGTATCATTTACTACATCAAGTAACTTATAGACCTGAAAAAGCTTAATTCTTAGGTCATTCCACGGTCAGGGTATCTTATTTATCTTCCTATGTACCACATATGATTTTTTTAATTTTTTGACCCCCTGGAAATAACCCCCCTATATTTAGGATGGTTTCAGGAGGGATTCGGCCTTTTCTTTTTACCTTTGAACATATTTATTCCATTAAAATGTGATCTAGAAATACCACATGAGATAACTTTCCTTCCAGGGATACCAGCTCATTTTTAGCCCGGACCTGACGCCAGGATTTCATGAAAAAATTTACAGGAGTATTTTTACCTGGATATTTTAGTATATTAATGTGTATAATTGAAAAATAATAGTTGTGAATAATGATGGTGTTACTCAGTAAATTTGAAAATAAAGTCTCACTTTAGATTTGTCATATAGGCCTGCAAAATGGGACATAAAATTTACAGTATTTTCCTGGATTTCCAAATTACAGCCAAATACTTAAATTTGGGAAGTTTTTACAGTACTTTCGTCAAATTGCACTGTAAATAAAATTTTTGACAGTGTAGGTATATAGTTATTGCAGTTTTTTTTTTTTTTTTATTGGGGGGCAGGCTACATCCTCATACGTCGTTACACTATTTTTTGGGGGTCATAAAATGTTTAATGTTTTTCGTGAAATTCGTAGTATTTAAGAGAAAGCTTTTTTTTTTTCAATGAAAATTTTAGTTTTATGGGTGAAAACTTTTTTTTATGAAAACTTAGTTTATCGAGAAAAGTCTTAAATATTACTGAAAAGTTTGTTCATTCATAAAAACCTACTGTTCTTCAAGTTTATAATCTGAATTTGTCAGTGTCATTTGAAAACTGAGAATTACCAGGTTTTAAATGGACTTTTAATGATTTTTAAAATTTTAATTGCTATAAAAATTGATATATCTTTTAAGTTTTCAAAAGGTAAATTTGTTAAGGTCACGGTTCCGATAAATGGTTTGTTTTATTTTAATTCAAATCACCAAAATGTCAGTTCGATTTGTAATTATAAAACTCACAAATATCGATTTCAAGTGAGAAGCCTAAACCCATTTTTTCAATCCGAGTTGATAAAGGTTTAATTTGATAAAGTGATAAAATCAGTTTTTCAATTCAATTAAACCGATTCGGAAGGGTTTTTACTTGAAAAACTAAGGTTTTGAATTATTTGGAGAAAATGGTTTAACAGTCAATCATTGAATCATGAATGAATGATAAAAACTTTCGAAAAAAAAATATTAGACTAATAAAAAGTTTTTTAACACTATACGTAGAAATTACCTATTTTCAAGTTATATACTAGATTTTTGGTAAATGTATTTAAAATCAAGTTTTTCAAGGAAGGTACAGATTTTCAATTTCCATGAAAAGTTCGGTTTTTCATTTGATCAGAAAAAACTCCTTAAAACGCCATGTTTTTCATGAATTGAAAAAAAAATATTATTAGAAGGGTCCGGACAATAAATGGAGAATTGGAAAAGTCACTTCAAGCACGCCATTCACACATAGATAAACTTGTCAGGTAACCCCCCTACCGAAGTCCGAATGAACCGCAAGTCCGAAAAAGATTATCACAGTAATTATCAATTATGACAAAGAACCGATCCGCGTGTTGCTGTTGCGATTTGCTTCGGGCAGAGACCCCACACTGCGTGTCAGATGTACCGATTTGTAAGCGCTTTCAAAACGTACTGTCAATCAAATATGTCCAATCAACCTGGGGATAATCAGAATTGCTCTCAGTAAAACTGCATTCTCATTCATTCTGAGAATATCTCCCAAAGAAGGAACATGGAGCAAGTTAAGCAGGTATCTCTTCCTCGAGGGAAAGGCTACATTTCGACATTATAGTACATCAAAGAAAGGAGTGAAAGGCAAGGGACTCTACCTGATATGCCACCGCAGGAAAACAGGGTGTAAAGGCCGTGTTACGGTGTGTTCCGGAGAAGTGAAATCACGCAAGGAGCACGACCATGGTCCCCACCTGATCTGACTTGTTATGACTTCAAGAGGGACCTGAAGGAGCATCAAGGGCAACCGAAACCGCCGCTTGGTCTGTTCTAGGTGGTACGAGAAGGTTAAGAAAAGTATCTAACAGCCGACCAATGGGGACAGCTGAACGCATGGAAATGTTGGCGCGACTTCCCGAATTTCAGTCCATTCAGCATACCTTGTACATGTCAACCACGTTTAACGATGCTTGATGGACATGGTTGTAAATCTGTTTGTAATATTGATTATCCATTGTTGTCAAACGCTTTGTATTTTACGAATAGGAGGTTTGTCTGAAGTCACCAGAAGACGAGTGCACAAATTAATCAGATTCTTTTGTTTCGCGCACGGTTATCTAGAATCTTTTGTTTTGGCGTGGCAGTTAATATAATTTTGTGCTCGCAGCCTCAGAAATAACCTTACTGGAGACTGATGCGTAAGAGCAATTTACTGAACAACAATGGACTACTCAACAATACGCTGGTCACTAGATTGTAGGGGTGCATAATAAGGGGGTGATGTGAGACCACCGTAATGCGCTCTGTGCAAGGGTTTCCACTATTCATTTGGTAATTTGTTAAGAACAGTGCACAGTCATGATCCGTCCTTGTTCCTTCATGTGAGTTTCGGCTGGTTAGGATATCCGTAAAAGTTGATTGTGCGAGATCACGGGCGGTAGTGGATATCCTGGCTCGTGAATCTTGGTTTATGTATGTTATGGTTAGGATGTGCGGGATCACGTGATAGGTTCACGACCCCCACCCAAATGTAGTATCCTTTTTATGACTATTGCTCGTACTCATAAAATGACTTGAGAAATGCTGGATCACGGGGACACAGTTTTAGCCACATCCACGGATATACAGTGTGATAAATCCTTCTGTTCTCTCATGTGCATTTCGGCTGGTTAGGATATCCTTAAAGTAGGATGTGCGAGATCACGTGGCTGTAGTGGATATCCTGGCTCGTGAATCTTGGTTTTTTTTTATGGAGGTATGTAGTGTCGGGATCACGTGATAGGTTCACGCAAGCCCCCCCCCCCCAATTTAGTTATCCTTGTTATGGAACTATTGCTCGTACAATAAATAAACTTATGACGAGAACGCTGGATCACAGCGCACATTATGTAATAAATTTCCTTCTGTTCTCGTCATGTGAGTTTCGGCTGGTTAGGATATCCTTTAAGTTAGTGTGTGAGATCCAAGTGGCGGTAGTAGATAACCTGGCTCGTGAATCTTGGTTATAGAAGGCTATGTTAGATGTGCGGGATCACGTGATAGGTTCAAGAGCCCCAAAATTTAGTAGTGATATCCTGGCTCGTGAATCTTGGTTACTAGAGTTTATTGTTAGATGTGCGGGAATCAAGTGGTAGATTCCCAAGCCTCCCCAAATTAGGTATCCGCGGTATAACTGTTGCTCGTACCATAAATAAATGAAAGAACGCTGGATCCTTGGTGCACAGTCATGGATGTAATACATTCCTTCTGTTCTCTCATGTGGGTTTCGGCCGTTTGGGATATCCTAAGGCTAGATGTGGCGAAGATCACGTGGCGTAGTGGGATCCTGGCTCGTGAATTTGGTTATAGGAGGTTAGTTAGGATGTGCGGGATCACGTGATGATTCACAGCCTCCCCAAATTTAGTTTATTTTGTATATAGTTATGGCTCATACCATAAAGACTTTATGAGAGAAAGTTGGACCATGTGCACAGCAATGAGTTCAGATCTTCTTAGTGTATCTCCCATGTGAATTTCGGCTGATTGGATATCCTTATAGATAGATGTGCGAGATACGTGGCGGTAGTGGATACCTGCCTCTTGAATCTTGGTTATAGGAGGTTAGGTTAGATGTGCGGAATCACGTGATAGGTTCACAAGCCCCAAAATTTAGTATTCATGTCACGGTTATTGCTCACACAAAATATTTAGTATGGGAAAACGCTGAGAGTAAAGGTGCGGCACTGACCATTATGTAAATAGGGCTATGTGTGGATGCATACAGATGCATATCAATGGCGTGACATCTGCTATGCATTTCACGGATGCTGGCCAGTGCCGATAGGGCGGAAGCTCTGTCCAAATTCCATCATGTATATTAACTAGTTATTTTCGGATTTAGGGATGTGTGTGGATGGACTTACAGGTGCATATCAAAGGCAATGACTTGGTGCCTAGAGGGCGGGAGCCCTGTGCAAAACTTTAATGCCTGGGACGAGGTAATATAAAGGTCACACTTGCTTATTTATAAATGAAATATTGACACTTCCAGTGAGTGCTGCGTATAGTCTACTGGCTACAATTTGCTATGCTCCGTCAATGTAAAACAATGTCCAGTGTGGTTATTTCTAAAGTTAAATTATATTTTAAAAGTAAATGTCTTAGGTATGGTATAGTATTAGGTCAAAAACAAGAATACTGGCGTATTATTGATTATTCCCACCCATGGCGATAGGCCTATACAGGTACGGACGATTATTCCATCCATGGCCAATAGGCCTACAGGTACATGTCGCAGTTGTCATTGATGTGGCTTATGGTGTTGAGTACAGTTATAGTAAATAAAGTGGAGAACATTTTAATACGCCTCACCGTAAATCATTTTGGTGGGTGACTCACTAGTCGTCAGACTACCAACCGAGTTAAGGAGTGCAGCCAGATTCTGGCTCTGGACAACGGCACCCGGCGTGAGACAACCCATATCGGAGCGTTCCGCTACATCTGAACCAAGTGCGCTCTAAAACCAGACAGAGCCGAGGGGAAAAAAACCATGAGGGTAAGTCTTTTATTGTAAAAAAGTAGTTATCGAACGATAAAGTATCGATGAGAAACCTACTTAGCAATTTGAAAAAAATCGGATTGTTTTGTTTTTATTATTTTATAGAGTATATATATATATATTATATATATATATATAAATATATAATATATATCTATTATATCGTATAGATATAATATATATATATTATTATATGGTATTGTCTTTTTCAACCAGGGGTAGTCATTCAGTCACCAATACAAGTGGGCCTCTGTTCTTCAAGCCCAGGTGAATCAAAACATCATTAAAATACAACATTACGAAGAAACAATAACTATTATGGAAGATTTAAAGCTTCTATTAAAGTATTCAAGTCCTAGACTGACAGCTATTCCCAGATGCAATGAACACCAACACCGTTATATCCTAGACTGTGAAGCATATTTGATTTAGGGGGAATCCAATATCATTGTGTGATCTAAAGTGAGGGTTAGATACATTTCATTGCTGATCCGAGTAAGGCCTCGTACCGAAATTGAGTTACATTATCAAGGTTCGAGCATTATTTGATTTTAGTCAAGGGTTTCAGTGTTATGAATGTAGTGAATACTATAAAATATACTCTTGTTCTTCTGGCATTCTGGGTCCCTCTGGGTCCGTCTAATAACTTACATCCTTGATATGCAATTTTAGCAGAATTAGCAGTAAGCGGTGTTAAGCTAATGATATTCTTAGAGTGTAACAAATTTCTGGATTATCTACAGTAAGTTATTGGTATGACTGAGGTCTGCTACACTAGAAAGACCAGTTTAGCAGAAAAAAAGGGCGAATAACATTAGTCGTGCAAATGATGTTTTTACAAAGTAAAAGATGAGTCCCTAATATTGAGTCCTGGGAAACACCACCACGGGTGCTCGGGACACAGATCTCTCTACAGACAGGTCATCTTCAGGGGGGGACAACAGTGCTTGCATTGCGTTCTCTCCAGAAGGGAAAGCCTTTCACGCCCAGCCCAAGGCCAGTGGCTCGTCCATGGGAGTGGCGCCTCCACCCATCGGTGTGTCGGACCTTCTTCAACGTACTAGGGAGGCTTGATATGACCTGTTTGCCGCAGCGCACGTTGGGAGGTGGATTCCACTAGGCCTACGCCGCGCCAAGGATGCTAGACAATAGGATCAGTTGGTACAGGACCTTAGCACTGGCACCAAGTCGTACAGAGAAGTAGGCCTCCGTGAAGACGCGGCAGTCTCGCTGCAAAGGCAAGGCGACTTCCAATAGGAGTATTTCCGACTTCGAGGTACTACAGATGGTGTGAGCAGGCGGTTGACCGTTACCAAGCCTCTTTTCTTGGCATTATTTGCCCAGTTACCTCCAAATGCCTTCAAAGCGGATCAGGCAGCGCTTGCACATTTTGGGACTCAGAGCCGTAATCGCCTTCCATCCACCATGGACTTCCAGGCGGCTATTCAGTGTCTAGCTCTCGAGCTCTGCACAACCTCATCAAGGGCATTCTGTGGAGTTGGCCCACCTCAGCGCTCATTGATGCCTGCTTGGGACCTACTTTTGGGGATCCTTTCGCAGGCTCCTTCTGCGAAAATGCTTTCCTATTGGCGGCGTTCTGGGACACGAGTGTCTGAGATACACGCCTTATCATCTGCCGACGAGGCTCATATCCGTTTCTCCGAAGCAATCTTTCCCCAGATCTACGGGTGAAATCCCGCTCCTCTGAGGGACAGCCTGGTTCCCAGTCAGAACCCTCAAGTTTTATCTGCGCAGGACCAAGCCGTACTGAGACGGAAAACCGACCCACATGTTCTTACACTACCGTAAAGCCCGTTAAGGGTGCGCCGTCGGATGGGTGATTTCGGTCATCCACAGAACAGCATTATAAACACTAGGAATCTCGTCTGAACGCTTATCACGCCAAGGCTCAAGACCTGAGTTCCAACTGCTTCTTGGGCCCTATACAAGGGGGCTCCTTGCTGGGTTGTGCTACTCAACCACGTTCCAAGCGGTTTACCTCAAGGATAAGTTGGACTACTGCCCAAACAGAGCTCTCAGGGTTGCAGTATCAGCTGCTATCGCTCAGGTCAGCCGTTCAATATACAGGGTCTGGAGTGAGTAGCCTGACCCTTCTGTTACTGTGTCTTTTTTGTTTCATTTGGATAAACCTAGTAACGTTGGATTGTGCTAAAACAAAACCTGTGCTTCATTGATCTTCATCTGTTTAAGATAAAAAAACTTATAATTGCTTTTTAGGACAATGTTAACACAGTAGGCTTAAAGTGTTTTTAAGGTAAATCTACTGGTAATGAAACGTTTATATGACAGATTTATTTCAACAATGGGCAAATTGTTCATGCTTATAGATATTATTATGCTAAAATATTACTACATGTTATGTGATTTGTTGACATTGGGCTATACTTAAGGGGGCAGGGAAAATAGTGTGGGGCACATAGGTCTATGGGGAATCGGCACTCTGGCCTCTGTTAGATATTTTGAGTTTAGTTGTTTGAGTTGATTAAAAAGCAAATGTATATTTCTGTGTGTAACATGCCCATTCGAACAATTTGGAACTAATCGGATCAATATAAATGCTTTAACCCCAAGAGACCTTGAACAGTTGTGGCCTGTCATGCAAATACAAAAGGTTGTAGAAAAGAGGAAACTATACTTTTTGTAATCCTTAAGAACCAAGTGTGTACATGGCTATATACCTTTTTTCCCTCGTATGAACGTGTGCAAATTTGACCCCGGTTATTCTTTCCCCCACCCCGTCTATATATCAAGTTCCAAGCGGGATGACAAAGTTGCATATCAAATATTGGAATCAGCAGATGATTGGACCCAGAAACCATCAAACATTTGTGACAGGACTTAAATTCTAACCAAGGAGGTTTAGTCAGGATAACGAGACCTACGTTCTATATGCATGACAGGGAGAGCGGGCCCACTTGTTAGGATATTTCGCCTTTGGTGCAGGAGACAACAGTGAATAATGAGAATCCCGTCCTCGGAGGGGACGTTAAGATGTCGGTCATGTACAGAGAGACATACCAGTACATGTGTATCACAGTCAGTTACGGAAAAGAGAGGGTGTGGATCCCTGATTGTCTCAAAGCCGTCCGGTCAGTTGTGAGGGATACTCCTAGTAGAGGCTTAATCCACTGTTGGGCAAATACCGCTACGGGTCGGTCTCTAAATTGAAATAAAATAAGTCACAAGAACATGCGGTAGACTTAATCAACGATCTCTGCGCGATTGGTAAACATCCCTTTTGTGTAGAAAAGAGTGGCTTTTAATAACCCATATTTAATACGCTACGGTTACGTAGGAATATAGATAAACAAAAACATCATAAGGAATGTGATTTTCATACCTTATTAACAATTTCGTGACATCGAAATTAAAGGTAAACGTTTTCTAATGGTTTTGTCTTGAAATAAAGGCAAATAATGTTTGACAATATTTGTTCTGATTTATTTATTTATCTTATAATTATCTTACCAGGGTAGCCCGATTCAGCTGACCGTGATCTAACACGGGGCCCTCCATCATTGCCACCAAAAACATTTTTTTATGATAATATACAAAATTAAAATACACAAAAACCCAACAAACCAACAACACAAAAACAACATATACAAAATTAAAATACAACCAAATACAAAATACAATATTTGCCATATGATGTACACAATAATTAAAACTATGCCCAAAAAATATTAATGCACATAATTAAGATATATACAAATTTTTTAAAAACACAATTCCCAAAGCAATCGTGCACTTTCATGTTTAGGGAGTCAATTGTGGGAATCATATCGGATCCAAAAAATGATAATGATTAATTCGATGATTACGCACCATATTAATTGGTGCTCGCTATGAGTTTTAAAATATTCTGCAACTTCAAGCTTGAACCATCAATTTGGGCTCATCAGAATCATTTATATCATATGTAATTAACAATTACCAAAAAGAGGTTTGTTAAACAAAATAGGTTAAAAGTTAAATATAGTGGCCTAAGCATATAGCAAAATAATTATACAATATGGAATAACTTGTGAAGAATGCAGCACACATACAAAGGACGGTCCCCCCACAATTATATACACACTACACACACACACACAC
>JAMKCH010052145.1:0-10075 GCA_023653785.1 Ophioderma brevispina | reverse complement strand
ACCTTAGATGTAATATTCCCCCTAAAGATATCACGAATTATCGCTGGGTCGACGAAGCAAGTGAGGTAAGGCCTTGCCCAGTGCACAAACACATTGGCGACAGGGGGCTCGAATCCAAACCTCAGATCATGAGTTGGCCGTCTTATCCACTGGACCACATGTTGCCCTCCCAACTGAACCGCCACAGCAGCCAAATGTTACACCAAACCAAGTTGGACCACCAACTACTTTTAAAGCAAGTTGCAAGAAGAAGACAAGACGGATCAAACTAGACCACTGTTCCCAAACATTTCACCTGAGACCCCTTCTTGGAACTGGCTTTGCGGCAACCCCCAGTACTCAAAATAAAATATGCTCAAAAAGAAATTTGACCAGTCAAGAAAACAATGAAGTGTTTGTGGAGAAGAGGCAGGTCAGTGGCAAGCCAGTTTTCAGCCAGGGAAGGGGGAGGGGAAAAATGGGTGCCTATCAACGGAAACTCTGAAATCTCTGACGACAGGGAAGCAAAGACAATCCTTAAAAATCATAAAAATTAAGACACAGAATATAATGTACCAATACACGCCAGATGGTTGATAGCAACCCGTTCGAAACATTCCAAGGGCACAGTGCTCCCCATTCCTAAAACATGACGCAAAGCGTTTGCAAAAAACAACTAATGTCATTATAAACGAGTTGAATTTTGGTCTTTGAACAAGTCCTCTATCGGTGACAATTTTGAGCGGAATTACAAATTAAATGGTATGATCAAACACGCAACATCAGCTTTGGCTTGCTGACATAGTTAAATTATCCATATGGTCGCCATTTCTGTAAGTTGGCTGTCCATTGTGGAGATATTACACTTGTTACACCAAACTTTATGTTCAAAGTAAAATATTTCAGGAAGAGAGTGGAAGTATGATATATGGACAAAAAATTGGTGGCCATTTTTGAAGCCAATTTTGTTCTTCTTGAAATGCAACAAGTCCCATTTCATTTGAGTGGATAATAGCGAAGTTACGTTTTAAAATTGTCCAAGTATGTCCGGGTGGAGACGTTGGTGGAGACGTTGAGGAGCAAGTCGTGGAGGAGTAGCCCACAGAAGTGCACTTAAACAATCGAAAATACACCAAATTTTGACTTTTGTAACCTGAAAAAGTTTCACAGTAAGGAAGGAAACTGTTCTTTCTCATAAGCATTGTTAAATACTAAAGATGCAAATTCTGCAAAGAGAAACAATCCAATGCATTTATATATGGTGAGTTAAAATGGATACAGGGTGGAAAAATGCCTTTTTGTTTCTAAATTCTAGTTGTGTCAATCAGTAAAACATGGATGTAACAAACACTTGAGACCGTTGTGATTTGCACTAGTCATGTTTAAAACGAAGAGATATTCCTATATGATAGATAATATACAGGGGGTTCAAATTGTATAGGGTTGGCTGTACTTTCATGACGTTTTTTGTTGGTAATTTAAAATATATTAGATGCAAATCAGTCACAATAAATGCTTTATTTTGTACCTGTAGGCAAATATTTAAGAAGTGTGTGAATAGTGTTTAATCATTTAGGACAAATATGCATAACAGTGTATTATTCAGAAAAATTTCTGTGTATACGTGCAGGACCCTATTTAAATGTGAGAAATACGGAAGGATGTTGCCTCTTTTTGTCACCCTAGATAGGGCTGTCGTCGGCATGTTATGTATGGCAGACATGTTGATATATTTGATCAGAAATCGACATTATGTCGACATAAATTTTAATTACATTTATCATCCAATTAAAGTCCAAGACTGTATGCTTTTATCTAAATCCTAGTCCTAGACTGGACACATTGGAAACTCATTCCACATGACCAAGTCAACCCAGGCAAGGGTAGCTTGTGGAGGGATGGTGAGTTAGATGGTAGGCTTGAGTTGGAGGGTAAGGTAAATGGTAAATAGAGGTTGTAAATGAACTTAAAGACGTAAATAGGTCAGTGTTACTTCAATGTCAGGTGTGCAGAATACCTCACATATTTCACTGAATATTCATTTCATAGACTTTTTTATATTCATTATAAATAATAAGCCCTGAAAGAAATTGGTCTTAAATTATATTCTAGAGTAGACATGTCCTTTTTTTAATAGAATGCTATTATACAAGTTTGTCGATATCCTGTTTTTTATAGCGACATGTCAAAATATGGCTTATGGTGACATATGTGTTCGACAGCAGGCAGGTCGGACCGACATCCCTACCCTATATGATTTATCAAAGGAATGGTGGTTTTAGAAGAGACCTACACTACTTTACTTTCTGGCACAACTGTTTTTACTATATGTATCTTCCATAGAATAAGACATTGAAGCACCTGAAGTTTTACTATTCCAGGTAATTTTATTTCTTGATCACCCGCTATAATCAAAAGTAACACCAGAATATGGGGTATATGTTTGAAGCAACTTGTTGCCATGCCAATGCCCACGAAAAGCATTTACTCTGAAAATCTGTTAAATCGTGATTTTACACTTCAGAATAAGCATAATTTTGTCACCACCCGATTTGGACCACCTATTTAACAAAAGGTATTGTGAACTAAGTTCTACCATTTGCTTGTTTGAAGGGCCTAAGCATAACCTCTGAATCGCATAATTTATATTTGAGTCTAATATCATTCAGAAAAGGAAACCACGCAATTTCACCATGGACAAGAACAATTTTAACTTTTTTTGTGTTTCCACCGGTGTATAATTCTGACCCACCCTGTATAATGTAAGTGTAACTTAGCTGTTTGCATCAGTGTAATATAAGCGTTCCAAAAGTGTACTTTTAATGTCTCAAAGATGTACTGAATTAAATGTATACTCTGTGCACTGAAAAGGCACATTTTAGTTATTTTCTACCATGTAAGAAGTTTAGGACAATTTATGAAATGCGATCATATGCCAATGCTATTCCTTCCTGTTGACAAGATTCTTTCATTTATTTCAATTACCTTATGGCGACCCCCTTACTTAAGGGTCCCAGATCTCCCAAAAGGGGTCGCGACCCCTTTTGGAGGTTGGGAAACCCTGAACTAGAACGTAAGAGGTTTAGTGGTGACCCTGCACTTGGCCCTTTCAACATGCCAGTTATGAACCCCTGAGGTAACCTCAACCAAAACTTGTCAAAGGTGGTGCAAATTTTAATTGATAGCCCTTGTTAATCTCTCTGCACATCTTAATCTGGACAGTCTACAAGAGGAGTATCTCTTCCAATACGAGGTAATCAGTGAGGCTCGAGCAGTAGTGGATGGATGCATAACGCCTAGCTACACCCTATTGTACATGATTAATGGAAGTATAATCAATATTGGTTTCCCCCCCCCTGTCCTGGCTGGTGCTGCCATAGGTTTTAAACCAACGTTTTAAATCCAATTTTGTCCCCGATAACCGCAGTGGCCAGATACACCTCAATCAGCAATACTGCTGTGTGAGGATTTTTGGTAGCAAATATAATCTGACCAATGCACTTCCTGACACCAATCCACAGTTTCAGTGGTGGGCTAGTCTTTGGGCAACCATGCCCACCACGAAAGGCAGCATGTGCTAGATGGCCGCCAATAGCTCTCCAGAGGGATGCCCTTATAGGTAGATCTTCCTTTTCATTCTCCAGGGTAACCAGCTACCCTCCTCATCAGATTTCCTTAGAAAGCAATGGGGGTGATGGTTTTAGTCACCGACGACCCAAGCCCTGGGACAGATAGTACTGGTTTACCAGGATACCAGAGCGGACCCTCAAGAAACCGACGTAAATGACCTATGTACACAGGCTTATGTACATACACCCCCCCCCCACACACACACACACACATTGGTGTCAAGTAATCATGCCTTTGGTGTGAAAAATTGGAGTGAGACACACCACTGCTGTACCATTTATTAAAGAGATGTGTGAAGCAAAGAAAAATCTTCAAAATACTTCTGAAAGAACTCATACTACAATCACTCAATTTTGATAATTTGGCTTCATTAGCAAATCCACAAACCAAGATGGAAATTTAATATATGTTTAATTGGGCCAGCCCCTTTAATTACATCCCAGAGGGTGTTTGAAAATCCACGCCACAAATGGCAGTGCAATGTGCTCTATGCTGTTCTGTGTACTAAACACACGTCAGTACTTGGGATAAAAAGTGCTCCAAAGGTTTAAGAACCACCTAGTCTTCATAATCATGCTAAAAATTTTACTATACTGTTACTAGGCTAAAATGAGTGTAAGGTCTGTTTTTATGCGTTATGAATAGGATTTGTGTGGATCACATGACCTTATTGAGTGAAATTTCCCAAAATGGTGCATTGTGGGATGTACTCACTACACCTGTGCTACATCCTACATTGTATGTTCCCTTATTACATCCAATCAAATATATAGGCTTATGGTGCCCTTGGGGTATTTGACGGTGGACCTATGATTTTACTCTTTTTGGTCACAGAGCCACGTCCACACAGTGCAATGTTTGGGTCCATCCATATAGACTTAGATCAACCCAATCATCACAGGCGGAGTTGGTATGTACATTGCAAATGTAAATAAACATAGTGTGTTTCCGCTCCTCCCAATTAAAAAGACACAGGCACATTTGAAAAATAGTGCGCCCTCAAGATTTCAAAACAATATTTTGCCTGGTTGTAGGCTTTTATATGCAAAAGCCCTCAACGAAATGATTAAGACCAAATCAGCTTCCTTATGGGTAAACAGAAACGATTTTATAATTTAAGTCGCCGGCGATGTAAATATACAGCAGACGACGAAAATGGCGTTTAACACAAGAACACGCACGCCGTATGCATGTTCCCCATGCTATGCACACTGTTTGATCGGTCTATAGCCTTTGTGGTTTTAATATCAGTGAGTACGAGTCAATATATTCATGTAATATACACATTTGTTGATTACAGTTATGGAAAACTTAAAAGTTGGCCTACAAATTACCTGGATGTCTTTATCCTCATATCAATGGTCCTTATCTGTTTTGGGGTATGTTATTTTTATGTGTAAAATATATCTCTGTTCTTCCAATGGCCTAGACTATCATTTGAGAGCAAATTGAAGAAATTTCAATTTTTTGAGAAAATGTGCCAGTGCCGCTTTAAGGAATATTTTGTGATCCACAGCCTGGTCCCAATCACTCCCTAACTTAACCTAAATAAATTAAGTAGAAATTGTATGTGTCCCCAATTTGATATGCAGATTTTAATTGTATCAGCAAGAAATTTGAAATATTATTTTTTGTTCATAAACAGACATCAATTACAGCACAGTGGTGAATGGGACATTGTGATACAAAATTTTTATCAAAACACTGAAATCCAAGATTGGAATTGACTTTTTTTTTAATCTTCTCTCAGGTCAATTATTAGGTCAATTATATTTATATGTAGTGCATATACTGTATACATTGGCACAAGGGAAAAAAACTTTTTGGGGGTTATGTTTGAACATTTGCTTTTGAAAAGTGGGCTTGTGAATACAATGTACCTTTGGTGAATTAGTTAGTGTTGCATCCCCCAAATTCCAAATTGCCACTGTAAACATCACTGGTTTGTGTTGTAGCCTACAAAGAATCCACAGTTGAAAGATTTTAAATTGATATTACCATTACTTTTATCCCAAAACAGAAACACCCACAAGAACAAATTACATTTGAATCATTGAAGAGAATCTTAATATCCAGTGCCAATGAAGGGAATGAGCTGGAAGACGACAGGGACCGACGTCTAGACATACTCCATAGTTTTCAGAATTCAACTCTCGAAGAGTTGGCCTCAGCAGCTGAACAAAAGGTGAGTTGCTACTTTCATAGTAGCCTTGTTCAAGGCGCTCTACCAACTTCATTCATTGGTTAACACGTCCGATGCAAATAATATCACAGAAATCATACAAGTGGAGTATATTCCCTCTATTAAACACCTAATTTGAGTTCTCCAATTTCACCTGGCCTACTTTCCATGCTTCCACTAGCAAGATAAGTTCAAACTCGGGCAGAGCAGTGCCTTGTACAGTCTGTCAGGCTTTTTCTGCATTTGCAAAAAAATTATAGGAGTTTTATACAGGGAAGATTAAAACCACAAAGCAATATAATCAAGGCTGTAGCTCTGAGTAGCACAACCACTGCACCTGACCACAACATGTGTTTGTGGTTTTATACCTAGACTAGTAGGAACCTGGATCCAGCCAGTGTGCACAACAGACCACCAGGCAGTGTACCATTTTTTTTATTATTTAATCTTTCTCTGGACAGGGTAGCCCCTTCAATGCTAAAGCACTGATTTCAAACCTGAAAACACAATGTTCAAAATAATTGAGAAAGAATGTTAAAAATACAATACAGTGTGAAAAATAAATAGCAAGTTTGTCAGTTCTTAGTAGACAGGTTTAGTAAGTTCAGGGATGCCATATTGTGATTTTTGTGGGCCGCCAGCATAGCTGGCAAGACCACTTAGCAATTCGTTGTGCTTGTGTCTGCCTGTATGTATGTATGTGTCACTAAAATGTTACGTTTTTTTATAGAGCGGCCCACAGCTTATATTCTTTAAATATAACAAGCGCAAAATCCTAGAACCGCCAAATTCTAGTTTTGTTTGAAAACTTAAACTTGTCTTTTATAATTTTATTGTATTTCTTTGTTTCAGAATGAGAAATGGCAGAAGAAACTGAATGAAATCCTTGAAATGGTGATCAAGTGAGTAATGACCAATTAAACTGACCATTTGAACCTTAGATGATAAAAGTTACAGATGTATATAGAGAAATACAGCATGAATCAGAACAAAACTTTACCTGACATATTAAAAATTCTAATATTATTTCTAATCATTATGAACACAGTCAATATTTTTTGCAAAAAAAATGATCTGTCAAAGTAATCGTGGGATTTTATTGTTCCATTACCAAGAAACACCTCTGAAAATAAAACTCTCCAAAGTTGAAGCAATTGGCATTAGATGACTTAGCAATGGAATCCAAACAACTCAAGTCATGTTTATTATGACGTTAAAGGCACTCTCAGTGATTCTCAAAAATATGAGAAAAAAGTATTGTGGAAATACCTTAAAAGTGAAAGATAAGTAAAAAATGTATGATACTTTTTCAAACGAAACCTTTGGTAAGAAGGATAAAAATTAGCAGTACTGAGAGAAGATTTCACTGAATTCCCACAATTCAATATGCACTGGCGACAAAAATGCTACACCAGTCCATAATGCAGTGCAAAAAAGTCCAGTACAGAAACATGACCCGCAGTATAGCAACAGTGTATGGCGCAAGTTTAGAATTAAATAACTACCGCCAATAGAAGTAAATGATAATTATTATTAATTGAACGCATTGAGGAAATATATCAAAATAAATTACATCAGAATAATTGTTCGAAATATGTCTGAATAAGATGTCAGCAAACCACTTTTGTATCGCGGAGATTGTGTACACGAATAGGGATGTCCTTGATGTAGATTGATAATGATGGTTCTGTGTTGTGATCAAGAGCTGTGATGGGAAACCCTAGCAAAATCTCTTAGACAGTAGTATGCTAAATGGGAGAAGCCCTTTACATGTAGCCTTAAAGCAAATTTAAAAGCTCATTTTTGAGAGCGCCCCCCAATTTTTATCGAATTATTACATGATTGCATTGGTTAGTAAATGGATAGAAATATACATGTGAATGTTTTAAGCTTGAAAATGTCTGATGTCGCAACGAAGGAATTTTGTAATTAAAATAATATATTAGGAGATTCCTGAAATAATTCAACGCTGCTTGGAAACGCGCCTTCCAATAATTGAAATAGCCGGGAAATAGGTCATGTTACGTATCTACGCTCATCCATTAGTTGTTTTATGGTTCAGGGCCAAGTCACAGTTAGGTCATTTCCGAGGGTGGTGGTCCACTATTTCAATCGAGGTTGCGGACATAAACGTTAGCATTTCCAGATCTGCCAATTTGTATACAAATCGCCTTTTATTTATGATAAATCCGAATTTTTTAGCATTCTCGTTCGGCAGGTGTAGTTTCCAAGACTATTACCAACATAACTGTGCCCCAAAAATACCAATTTTGAAAATTGGGGGCACTCTTAAAAAGTGTGTTTAGTGCTTTAAAGTGTTGTTATAGATATTTAATAAACCAAATTTTTAGCAACAGCACATAGAGTAATAACAAGTTAGTAAGGTACACTTGGCTTTGATGAAACAATGCCTGCTTGCTATTGGTAATACAACCTACATACACTTTTTTTTTCTCTTTTTTGTTTTTCAGTACAGGTTTACCCAGCCAGCGAAGGCCCTACCAGACCAGACCAACAGCTCCGCTGCAGATCCAGTCAGTCCGCCCTATGAAATGACTTTCCCTGAACTCTGCGTTTTTTAAGAGGGATAATTGTATTGTTAATACAGTTAGGTTAAGGTTTGGTTGTAAACAAAAATACAAAACAGAAAAAACACTAAATTCAAAATTAAATAATAAAAGTTTTATTATATACTATAGCATTTTTGTGGGCCGCCAGCTATAGCTGGCAGCAGGACCACTAGCAATCCGTTGTGCGTGTTATGTGGTGTGTGTGTGTGTGGATGTGTGATGTGGATGGGTGCTGTCACAAATTTGTTTATTTTTTTTTAAATTGACCTCAATTGAAAAGTTCACTCAATTGGAACAAAATTCTGTCATAGGTGCCACAATGGATCCGTCATATGTTGAGGAGGGTCAAAGGCTGTTGAAAGTCAAAGGTCTGTGAGGTCAAGTTGAAAAATGGGCTAAAAATGTCTAAAATTCATCTAAAATGAAAACTTGAAGTTCAATTGCGAACCAACTTTTGTCATTAGGTGCCCACCATGCAGATCCTATTGTTGATGAGGAATCAAAGGTACGGCAGGCGGTCAAGCGTCATGGGGCGGCCCACAGCTTCATATTCTTCTTTGATATAGCGAGCGCGCGGAAAGCCGAGAGAACCGCGAAATTCTAGTGGGTATTATTTTTTCCCCATTGTTTTTCAACATGGTGTTTATTTATTGTCTAATTTCTGCTACATATTATGCAAAAATACAACGAACTGTACTATTTTATATATTTCAATGTAGCACACATAGACTATTGAGGCTCAACATTTATAAATGATCTTATTCTGAATGAAATGAAGTCTTGTGCGCGCTAAATGCAAGTATAAATAGGCCCAATTCAAAAGAAGTGGTAGAATTTAACTCATTTTTGTCATGGTTGTTAAAAAATTGAAAGTTCTGTAAAGTTAATATATATCATTGCAAAGAGCCAATTTCTGAAGAGTTAAATTGAACGACAAAATCAAAATGGGGGGAGTGCCTGCTCCCTGTACCCTCTGGCTATATCGCCACTGGTTCTATTCATGCCCAAGTCATTAAAGTGCGAACAGACAGATCTATTGGGTTTTGCAAATTTTATTGTCAAATGAGGGTTTGGATTTTTACTCGTAAGCAAGAACCATAAATCAACATAATTATATTTCTATTATTAATAAGCAGTGTAATTATTTTTAATCACAACCCATTTCTGCAATTATGTTTGTTCAAGAACTGTAAAACAAGTAATGAACCTATTTCTAGAGTATAACAGTACCAAAGGACACAGTGTATAGCGGACTTACGAAGTTTCAAAATTAATATCCATTTTTAAAAATTATCAGTATTAAACAATTTTTTGACTTGGTTGATGCGATTTTGAGTACCCATGTAAACAAGTAAGACTTTCATTTGACATTGAACGTTGCACTGATACAAACCAGAGTGGAGGCTTCTGTTCATGATGTTGATTTGCGTAATTATAGGAACTGATGCCCAAGTTACCCAGTAGTATAGTCACGAACTTCTTTGACACAAGCAAAATTTCAAAAATGCCTTTCTTTTTTTAATTTAGACCATACGAAAGTGCTCTTCTAATGACATTAATTTACAAGGAATTCCTTAGATTTTTATTAAACTAGTATTCTAAACAGCTGTGAAAAGCAGCCCAATTTTCATTGGCTGATGCTGCGTTTGAGGGTGCAGACGCTCGCGTCGTACCGCGTTGAGCTTGTTCAGCTCGCTGCCAACGATGCCCGCTC
>JAMKCH010052144.1:0-10232 GCA_023653785.1 Ophioderma brevispina | reverse complement strand
TAAGCTGCCACAATTTGATGGATAGTGGGCTTCTATAGACTGATAGACAAAAGTTAACAGTATTCATGCAGAAACTTAATGTTTAAAGGCAAAACTCATTAAAAGAGTTTGTTGGCAATACTTTAAGTTTTATGATGAACACAATTAAATATTAATTTTTTTAATGTAGCATGTTATCAATTCAATTTAAATGGTTTTCCATTTTAAAGGGTCCACATATATAACCTTAAGGCCAAAGCGAATATATAACCAACCAAAGGGTATAACAACGCTGAAGATTGTTTTCAAGATAGTAATTTGAAAAAAATGCATGCTGCCTCTTTTTGTTAATGAAGGCTTCAAGATGCTTTTGACTCCAAAATCCTCATGTTAGGTAGTAATTATATATCTATTTATGTACCAGTCAAAACTCCTGCAGCGAGGTCCACATTATGATAAGGAAGGTCGTCACTTTCTTGCTCTTTCCTTTGGTGTTATAAAATATCATCTGACTTTAAAGTCGGCAACAACCCCCCTTCCACCAAATTACATTTGTAACCACCGTAGCACCACACCGCGAAGTCACGGGTAAATGCAGCACGAAAAATGATCCTTGCGTTGGAAGCATCCCTTTCCTCCGCGTCTCCTCAATCACCCTGTTTCTTCCAACGGATATGAATTGAAGATGTCAGCCATTAGTTAGCGAATAAATACAAGGCCAACCGTAGCACTATTGTACTATAACTTTATTAGTATGCTAACGTTCACCGAGAAAGTGCGACAAAATTTATCCCAATCGCAACTTGGTAAGTTAGGCTATATCGCAAATGTACACATGTAAAGCAACAGAAACAAAAAAACTGGTAATTACTAAGTGATACAACGATAATGACGTAAAATATAAGAAAACTTTCACCCTCTTCAGCGTACGATGCGCTGCGAAGCGTGCGAGGCAATCAATTTCAGCGATTTGTTTACAACAAGGCCAAGGTTGACCCGAGTGCATACACACAGCACACGTACAGTGTAAACGTCAACCACTAGGGACAAAGGTCGCGCTAGCCCGTATGAAAATAACAGTGCGCATGTGCCAGGAGGGAACCTTGAAAATATGACCTCTCGCTGTTCATGCCACAAGGCAGTGGGTATTCGATACAGCGCGAGTGGGTAAAGATCGCTAGTGCCGCGTGAAATATTTGAAGATTCAGGAATTCTTTCCCTATAGATCACAACTAAAACTTTCGAATAAGTTCCATTTTTGAGATCAGTGCTAGTAGAGATTTAAGGAAAAGGGCTATGAAACAGCGCCACCACTATTTTGAGCCGACGTGTACGCCTCATAGCCGCTTTCGAACCGGGCCGGAAGTAGGGGGCCTAGTTCTAACCGAATCGAAATTTCCAAAATTTGTGATAACTCAGCGATGTTCAAGCTATACTCTTTCACTTTTTTATAATAAAACACCCTAACTAGGAACCGGTGCCCCAAAGGACTGACCCAAAATATCTCAAACGTTTTGTCCTTTTACCGGAAACTACCTACCATTCCCCCAAACGTGGAGTGATTAGTGTGTGCGCCCTAGACGTACGGACACGGCTGTCGCTAAAAAACTGCGAAGCCCGTTCTCCATGCGATCCGACATTTTGGGGATGTTACCCCGTTCCCAGGCCTACCCTTCCCGCGTGCTGTCGGTGATGTAGTGATCGGTCGCGGCAAATGGTGATTGGGTGTCGAGAGATGCGGTGTAAATAAAGACAAAACGTAATTGATTGAGTTATTGCGTTGGGACCGCTGTGTGGGTTTTGGACCGAGGATAGGGTATTTTGCGTGGTTTTGTGGGTAATCGGCATTAGGGTATGAGAAGACCGAAAGGTTTTGTGCTACCACGTTCCCAGGCCTCCCCCTGTGCGAGTGTGTCGTGATGTATGATTGTTGCCGTAAATTGATTAAGATGTGGAAATTTTGCGTGTAAATAACGGACAAAATCTAATTGATGGTATATCGCGTTTTTGAGACCGCGGTATGGTTTTTGGACCCAAGATATTGGGTATTTTGCGTGGTTGGTGGGGGTTTGTGGGAATCGTCATGAGGGTATCGCCGGGACGTGCTTGGAGACTTGGAGAGACGTCATGTAGAGACGTCATTGCTGCGAGTGCCAGAGATGTTCCTTAGTGGGCTGATCAAAATCGTGATGTTCACCTATAAACGGAAGTGAGATGCACAAGTAGGTGATCTTAATGATAAATAATACTCGATAAAGTACAATCTGTTAACATTATCATTGAGTCTCAAAAATGTTCAACAATTACTTTCACCGTGCTAAGATTAGCCAGACTCGTAGGACCAACCATTCAAGTTGCGAAACGTGGAGCTAACGTTCGCTGGTGCCCTAACTGTTTGTACAGTAACCGTCGGGTTCTCAAATATCTGCAAAGCGCTATGGCGATGAGTACCAGTTTAACTCAGATCATGGTGACATATTTAATAACTACAGCAAACACTGTACGCACGTTGTACGCAAATTCAATTTCTTTGTGTCAATATGTGACATTTAAAGTTCCTGGAGAAAATAAAAACACAGCAGGTACAGGACGAAAAGGCCTGGCATGAAAGTTTTAAAATCGGGAGGGGGCATGGGACTTTAACATGATGTAAAGAGCGTAGTTAAATACATAGGCCTGTTAACGGTTCATGTATCGTGTAAAGGGGGCCGAGCTTCAATTGGTAATATTTTACTCAACAAGATCCGGAAAATAAAGACAACACACCAACGCCCAGCGAAAAAAAAAACCTTCGGCAGAGTTCCATATGTACCCCTCTTCGAAGTTACAAGAACAATCTTTTTTTTAATTTTGGACTTAGGGTTAGGGTAGTTGAATTAAAAAGAATTGTCCTGTCAAAAATCAAAGAGGTGCATTTTCTGGGAATTTATCCAACATAGGCCTATATAAAAAAAATAAAAAATTGTAATTTTAAACCATTTTATTCTGATATTTGACAAAATTGTTAGTTAGTTTTTCAAGGTGAAATACCGGCGGTGGAGTGTTCAACTAATCGCGCATATTCTAAAGTGGTAATTTTTTTTACGATAATATCTGCAAGTAAATACTTTAAACATGGACGTATCGGTACAGCCCACACAGTGGCGTAACCAGACCTTTGCAAATGGGGGGGGGGGATGAAGGGGTGCCAAGGCTTTTTTGAGGGCTGCAAATTGGGTCCTCTCCAAGACATGTACAAACAAAAGTCAGTTCATTTGGGGGGATGAGGGGGGCAAGGGTTCTGTTTGGGGGGCTTGCGCATCCGATGGTTCCGCCACTGAGCCCACATATCTGCCAATATCGGGAATGGCAAATAAATATCGATATTAAAAACAATAGTGGTAACAAAGCCAAAATCACCTCATGTTGCTAAGTCTAGGGGGTTGTAGGATTTATTTAATTTTAGGCCAATATGTTCTTGATCTCTACTCTGCCTCAGGGGGGGGGGGGTTTGGTTTTAAGAGAGTAGGCATATATGACAACATATTGATATTGCCGTGGTCGTAAGTTGTGGTTTGGGTAGGGACGGCCGCGTACGTGCCTCCAAGGAGTCTGAAGTAGGACTCAGTATCAATAGTGAGTTGCGAAAAAGGGACCAGAGCCTATACCATGCAGAGATGCAGACTTTTGGCAATTTAACGGATGATACTTGGCCAATTTTTCCTCAATTTTTTACCTCTTTATTTATTTGTATTTATTAAACTTTGCCATTACATAAGAACACATACAAGGGGACCAGCAGGAAGAGGCTGCCAGGGCACAACAAAAGTGAGAACCACTGACATCTGAAAGATGGGCGTCCCTACCTCTGCCTACTGGTTCAAATATACCATGACAAAATGAAAAAAGTTAAAAATGAAAAAAACAAATAAGGGCTTATGAAAAAAACAAAACATTTATAAAGCCCAGCAAGGGAGTAGCCCCACATGCACACAACACACACACCACCAGCAAAACACAATAAACCTTCCTCACCCAAACAAAAATAAACACCCAACAACAACAAAAGCACACACCAGCATACATACATACCATCCACCTGCATACACACCATCACCTGCATACACCTTATAGAACACACACACCAATGGGCACACATAATCACATGGCAAATACTGTATGAAAAAGATTTATTGCACAGAATTCACATACCAGTCCATATGCACTAAAATCACAAAATAGTGATGCCCCCCCCCCCCCCCCAGGCACATATGGAAATTTACAAATGATGAATTTGTTTGAAATGATCACGCAATTTTAAACTTGAAAACAAGATAAGTATTGCACACAAGGGAATCGGTGACATGGTATGGTAAATCGGACCATTCTTAGGGAAGTGATGAAACTGAGTGTAGCGTAGCGGCAGCGGTTCTTGCTGAGATGGTGGAATTGATATGTTCAGTGTGTCTTATGTTTACCTGGATTTTATTCGGGAAGGCATGGAATCAGTACAAAAAAAACACCAACCGTGCAAAGACACTGGCTTACAAGACAAATAGACATGTATTCACGTCTCTGGGAAAGATAACCAAGGTTGAGACGTTCTAAGCGGGCACTATAGTCTTGTTATCTACGCCTGTGGTGAAGAATTGCTGTAGCAGTTCTTTTCACACGTTCAAGTGCATTTTTAAGGTTTTGGGTATTGAGGAGACCAGACTGGTGAACAATAGTCAAGAAGTGGAGAACCATGGTACGGTATAATTGAGGAGAACATCGGGATGAATTCGCGGCGACACGACTAATTGAAACAAGAAGTTTTTACTCTAGCAACAACATCTTAACTTGAAGGGTCCCACTTCAGATCTTTGGAATGATGACACCCAAGAAGGGGCAGAGAATCCACTGTATCTGGGCAACATCATTTATAGAGTAAGAGGACTGGGGGGGGAAGAATGGTGCGTTTCTAGAGATTGACATGAATTTACAATTTGGTGGGGTTTAACTGAAGTTGCATTTTTGGTGGACCAGCTGTATTTGTTAAGATCAGATTGTAACGTCTTAACATCAACATCACTTGAACTGTATGATATAAAATGTGTCATCAGCAAACTGTCCTATGCCAGAGGTCAGATGCAGTCCTAATACATTTACAAAAATGTAAAAAGAAGTGACCAAAACACAGACCCCTGGGGATTCCAGAGAGGACAGGAACCCAATCAGCATTGTGACCTATGAAGGTACCCCTTTGGACACGGCCTAAAACAAAAGATGTGATACAGGAGAGAAGCTGACTCTAATACCATATGTTTTCCTGCAGTTTGGACATTAATGGGTTATAGGATCTAGGAGTCAAATGCGTACTTAATTCAAGTGAAATAAGTCGACGTGTGTAAACTATGTCCAGAGGGGCCAAGAGTTCAGTGGTTTTATTCAAGCAAACAATGTGCAGCATGAGAGTCCTGGTTTAACGCCAGTTGGCTGTAGAAAGAGACATATTTGCTAGATGGCCTGAAGGTTAAACAGCTATTGGATACTCTCAAGCTTTGCAATATACTTTAGGTTAAGGCAATCGGCCTGTAAGAGTAAACAAAAAGAGCGATCCCCTTTTTGTAAATGGGAAACAATGTTGGCACACTTCCAACCACTTGGAAGCCGGCCAGAGATAGAGAAAGATTAAACAAATTAGCAAGAACCGGAGCAAATTTGATCAGGGCAAAGCTGAGCATCTAGCTGATATTACCATCAGGGGCCACACAGACACCTCCTTTTTAGATTATAATTAAACTTAAACACCTGCTTTGCAGTCACAGAGATACTATGCAATGGTGAAATAGGTAAAGATGGAGATGTGGAATCCTCTTCATCAGAGTGGGCTTGTAAAATAAACTAGAAAAGTTGGTTAAAAGTTTAGCAATTCTGAGGGGTCAGAGTAATTTGTTATTCCAATTTTAAAAGACTTGACATCAGGTTCATTTTTACGACCACGAACAAAGGACCAGAACCAGAACCCGTGGACGGTGTGATGTAGGAATGTCGCCACACAGGCATTAGGAAAGAGTGAAAGGTTACTGTATGCCAAGATTTTATCCCATCGTAACTTTGTTGCGGCTCTTCTAAAGGGTCCAATCAGAGTGAAGTTGAGAGACTTTAGCCCGTCGGAAGAGAGCATGTTTTTTTGGAAATTAGTTTATGCAATGTGAGGGGCGGTAACATGTTGGGACGTGTTACAGGTGCCGGCGCGGTAGGAAGTGGAATCCCGAACCACAAGCCATGCAATAAGATTCAACAAATTGAATCCCAAGCTCGATCAATATCAAAGGGGACAGTACGTAAGTCACAAGCGTGTGCGCAAACAAGATTTGTAATTTGAATTGAGAACTGCTTGCATACATAAAACCTCTTTAGCAAATTTGGAAAATTTGGCGGCAGATTGAGGGAGCTACGGGACTAATTTTTGGAACCGTTGTAACAACAATTGTGGGCCAAAAAGTGTACCCTAACCAAGGGTCTTAAATGAAAAAACGGGGGTCATACATATAACCAGAAGACTCAAAAGGAGACCCATTGCGGCACGTCGTATCCTTTGTACTCGAGGGGGAAGGGGGGGGCACTCCGGGGCACTCCCATATCTCTAGCTCTGTGCCCGGAAGGAGCAACGAATAGGCACAAATACTGTACCACTAATATGGTTATAATCAGTTGAATTTGCAGTCTGGAAAATTAGCTTTCAAATATATTGTTTGACTTTTGCGCGCACCCACTAAAGGAATTGCACCTCCGATCAGGAACAAATTGGGTTAAGGCTGATGCTTTCAACGCTAGGGGCATTCGGTGATAGCGAACGTGCCAAAAGGGTTCTTGGGTGAAAAAAGCCAAATGCCCATAAAATAAGCGGATTTTTGTGGAAATTTGTTATTATTTAATATTTTTATTATGATTTTCAATCTTTGTGTCAAGAAGTACATGACAAAAATATTGATATTGTCGTGGGTAAGTGGTTTGGGTAGGGACGGATGCGTACGTGCCTCCAAGAATCTGGAAGAAGGGCCCATATCTATAGTGATTGCAGAAAAAAGACCATAGCTTATACCATTAAGAAATATAACGTATGACAAATTTGCCATGTTTTCTTCAAATGTTGATCGTTTTCGAAAATTGGCAAAATTTGGCTTCAGATTGAGGAGATTGGGAATTTAATTTTAAACATATGTGTAATAAGAACTTTTTGGAAAAAGATTACCAGACCAAAATGGCCATGAAAAAAGGGTCATACCAGAGACTAAATACGTGAGACCCTTATTTGGGGCGTAAGAAAGAGTTAACGTAATGAGATAATGAGATAGGTATACATGTAAAATATATTCTTTGCTCAAGGAAAGAAGTCCATTCTCATTCTCTCCCTATATACTGTAAGCACATAGAGCCTATCCGATTAGGTCAAAATGGTCAAAAGTTATTGACTGGTTGGATATCCAAGATAGACCTATAACACATAGGCCCCCACTTTATTGCACAACACAGAATCTATATATAGGAGAGAGAATGAAAAGCGGACATGCGTACACTTATTAATTTGTGATGAAGAGGTCCAAAATTAGAGAAATGTTGACAAGAAAGCCCATTTTAGGGTGATGAGATGTCAAAAAGTAAAGGTCAAAAAAGACCAGGGGGTTGATCCACTTATACCCAAAAAAGGCCCAAGTAAGTCCGGCATACGACCCTGCCCGAGCAAAGAGTAGGCCTATGTTATAGACTTATAATTATTACTATTACAAGTTTGATTGTTGAATCAGTGCAGACTATTTGCCATAAATACTGGCCGCCTTCACCCCGTAAAAAGGTGGCACCAGCACGGAGCCAGTTACATCTGTAGGAAGCATTGTGGGTTCGGCGGGGGCAAAAGCGCGGTAAGGCGAAAAGTCCGCCCGATCAATGAAAAATTCGTAGATGGGGAGGGTAGCGTCCAAACGGCTGATTTGCCTCAAAATCCCCCAAGTTTGCTGCAATTTAGTGGCCAATTTCCTCCGACCCCAGCTACGCAATGAGTGGGCTTTGGGGCCTGTGGGGGAGGGAGTGAGAGTTCTTTGCTGGCCATTTTGAGTAAATTTCCCCTAGCTCATTATAGCTAAGTTGGAGGGAAATCTGATAGCGAGTCCCGATCTTAAACACATTAAGCAGCTTGAGATCATAGGGAAGTGTGAATTTGTGACAGCGAAAAAGCAATAGGCCTAAAGTAGATGGCTTGGAGAAAACTATTGTAAATGTCGCTGAAGTTTGCATCAAGTGAATCGTGGCCGTTGATTGACCGCTCCATTCAAATCAGCTTGCGGTTGCCGCGCTCAATTGGCAGTAATGTCACCTGGCTTATAGCTCATGTGAGATGGGCCTAAATCTTGACAGCTCCTGGTTTAACACATTTGAGACATATAAAGTCACTAAAGAGAAGGTTTGGAGAAAATACTGTAATGTCTCTGAAATAGTGCTGGTAATGAAGAGTGATCAAACCGTTTAGTGACCGCTCCCATTCAAATCAGTTAGCGGTTGCCCGCGCGAAGCGCGGGCAACACGCTATAGTATAGTCTATACTATAAAGATCAAACTTCCCCATGTTGTTTTCCCTGGTGGCTGCCATGTTGACCGCAGGGTGCGCCATGTTGAATGTGATAACCGATTCAGGTATACCCTTCCATCGTGGCTCTCGATTGCTCCGGGGTTGGGATTCAAACTGATGATCGATGATATAGATTCCAATTGAGATTGCAAATTAAAACGTGTTGTTTAAACATAGCTAAACACTGTGTAAACAGTATAGTAGATGGGTATGAATTCCCGTGGTTTGACAAAGAGTAATTACGTTAATTGTGGGTACCGTATTCTAGGGTACGAGTATCATTCATGTTCGTAGCTTAATTACCCATGGTCCCTTCTGATTTTGCTTGTGCTATTTCTATGTAAAATTTTTATTTCTTGGTGATAAAGAAACAAAAAGAAATGCCTACTGTAAAAACATAACAGATTGATTTATACTAGTATTTACTGTCAGTAAAGACTTCTATATCTCCAGGTTATGTTGACGCAAATTCGTGACCTTTTTTTTGTTCTCGCGTTTAAAAATCGTTATTCGCGTGTGCCGAGTTTGAACCTCTTTGTATTAGTTTCTAAAATTATTATTTTTTGGAAACAAAAAAATAAGAGGCTAAATCGAGTACCTCAGATATCCGTTTGAACAATACTTAAGCCTATTTGTATCATTAATTAAACTCATCATGATCATTAACGTATTTTTCGGAAGAAATAATTGGTGACCTGGTGACCTTCCGCCTGACTCTTATAGAACTGACTGGACACTCGCGGTCCTTGTAATATGTTGCCACTGTAATGCCAAGAAAGGCCTGTGGAGGTCAAAATGACATGCAACATTTTAGGCCGGTAAAGCAAATATACTTTGCTATACTATTAGCGCGAAGAAAGCAGGTCTGGTTTACAACCTGCAGTGGCATTGAATTAAAGGGGATGGCCCGATTTAAGTATAGCCTATAAGATTTAAAATTTGATAGAATTGACCCGGGGGGGGGGTTCTCAACAAATGAACCCATAGGTGAATCGCCACAGACATCGTCCCATTTTCACCTTCTGGTATAGCAATGACACCTTTGTCATTCCAATTTTTGGTATGCAATGGGTCCCGGGGTTTTTTTTTTCAATTTTCTCATGGCCCCGTTTAAAGTATAGGCCCATAAAGATTATTTTGATAAATTTTTCCCTCAGGGCGTTCTCATCACAATAAGCTATCAGGGGTCGTTGCCACAGACATCGATCCCATTTTTCAGCTTCTGGTATATCAATTTTTCAGTCAATTTTGGCTCAAATTGGTTGGAAAATAGTCCAAATTCTCAATCGGAAAGCCAAAATTTTTCTAAAATTTGTTGGAAATTAGTAAAATTTTTTGTTTTTTGGTTTTTCAAAATTTGTCCAAATTTGCTTAAAATGCCAACCTTTTGGGAAATAATGTAAATTTGGGTTTAAATTTAGCTCAAAATTTTGCATCGCTGTATAGGTCCCTCTTTTGGCAAACAATTGGGGTATATAGCTATGGGTCCTACTTCCAGACTCTCGAAGGCAGTCCCTACCCAACCAAACCCCCTGGGAATTGCCTTTACCCCCACCCAATCTGTAAATTTTTCGCGCCGATATTTTCAATCCGTTTTGATGTGAATTATGTGAGACCAGAAAACATTTCCGAGGTTAGGGCACCTTTTTTTGTGGCAAAAAAT
>JAMKCH010052143.1:0-22245 GCA_023653785.1 Ophioderma brevispina | reverse complement strand
TTTAAGACCAAATTTAATTAAATCTATTTTCCTAGAAAATCTCCCAAATGTCCCTTGAAAACATTTGCCAACAGTTACCCTACATTCTTACACATACCGAGCTTTATTCTAAAGGTATGGTGTTACTGTTAGTGTACATTTTTTCCAGGACACACTGTATAACTACAAACATGTTTAGATTAAAAAATCAATGAAAAACTGCAGCAATATTGACTAATGAACAACGCAAGGTCAATGACTAGCTGTAATACCAGCTTTGTTTTTGGTCAAATGACAAAATAATCGAGCTGCACGTGTTCATTATAATGAGAAGGCCAGAAAAACAATCTATTACAAAGATTGATAAATTCAAAATCTTATTACTGTCAATGTTTAAATGGATCTATGTTGAGAAATGCCATGGAAAAACTGCCTCTAGAAATTTCATATCAAAATAGTAAAATGGTGATTAGGGGACAGCTGCATATTGACAAATTAAACCGTGGATTTGAGATATTTTTAAAAACCTGAAGCATTAAGTATGTGAGATTTATTTTGGATAGCATTTTTGAATCACTATCAGTGATCCATGTTTTTTAAAAAGCATATAATTAAAATATTTGAAAGTGAAAAAAATGTGCAGACTTCTCATATGCATAGTTTTCAAATAAAAATAGACAAAAAATACTGCAGGTACAAACTTGCATCCTTCCACTGGCAAGATGGCAGTCTGGAACATGACCTCAGATGACTTTTGATATCACCCACATATGAAGGAACCCCTATTGCACCTTAACCCCAAGTCTGGTTTAAATCGGACTTCAACTTTTCAAAGGAAAAATGAAAAACGAAAACCTAACCAAACTGGAACAAACACACATACATATGGAAATGCGCACCCTACCACTGTCATCCAAAGACCCCCTATTTTGGTGGGGAAATTTTGAAAATTCTCACCAAAACACTTCTACTTTTTAGAAAATTTGGAAAAAATCTCACCCAAAGACCCCATTTTGGAGGAATATTTTGCAAATTTGTCACTCGGGAAATCCCTATTTTGGGGTAATTTGGCTGTCTCTCACCCAAAGACCCCTAATTTTTTTCAGTCCTCTGTCACTGAATGCCCCTGGGTTTGGAAGCACAAGCCTTACACCAATATCCCCCCCCCCTATTTTGAAAATCACCGATAGTGCATTTCACATGCCAAGCACCACTGTATCAATTTCTAGCATTTAAAAGCGACACTGACACATTTTCAAACAATATGAAATTACTTCAATTTGCTCTCAAATGATAGTCTAGGCTATTGGAAGAACAGAGATATATTTTACACATAAAAATAACATACCCCAAAACAGATAGGGACATTGATATGAGGATAAAGACATCTAGGTAATTTTAGGCCAACTTTTAAGTTTTCCATAACTTTAATCAACAAATGTGTATATTACATGAATATTTTTGACTCGTACTCACTGATATTAAAACCACAAAGGTTATAGACCGATCAAACAGTGTGCATAGCGTGGGAAACATGCATACGGCGTGCGTGTTCTTGTGTTAAACGCCATTTCCGTCGTCTTCTGAATTAATGTCGCCGGCAAAATTAATTATAAAATCGTTCTGTTTACCCATAAGGAAGCGGATTTGGTCTTAATCATTTCGGGTGAGGGCTTTTGTATATAAAAGCCTTACAACCATGCAAAAATATCGATTTTGAAAAATCTTGAGGGCGCACTATTTTTCAAATGTGCCAGTGTCTCTTTAATTGACATGAACTATAGTATCAGAAACATGTTTCTGATCCAACAAAATTTTGGAAAATATACAAACAAAGAGACCGCTATAGCCCCAAGGACAAAAATCTGGCTGACTTTCATTTTTTGTGATTATCAGTTGGCCTATCTTACAGGTCAGGGATAAATCAAACATTCAGAATTTCTGCTAAAGCTTACTGGGATAAGAGGACCCATTTCCTCTAGGCCAGAGGAAAAACACTCACGCTGATTTGCCCAGAAATCCCAAATTTAAATGACACGTCTTCATTGGTTAAAGGGATTAGCAGCGATAATGCGAGAGAATCTAAAAAAATGTGGAAATGCATTTTTTAACTCATAAATCGGGGATAAGTGTGTACAATTCCATATAACTGCTTTAATGTAAAAACAAACCACCAAATATTGAAAAAGGAAGTATTTGAGGAAATAGACATACAGCGACGGCATCTCAAGATCTACACTAAACAGCTGATTGTGGTTTATGCCAGTACAGAATAAACACAGATAAATAACGTTTGTGTTTGAGGTCAAACTGTGTTGATCATGGTGCACAATATCACGCTGAAAATCTGTGATATTCATAGGGAGTTTAGTTTAGTTAGACCAAAGTTTTAAATCCGGTTTTGTCCCCGTAAACGCGGGTGGCCGGATTCACCTCACACTCAGCAATACTGCTGTGTGAGGATTTATTGGAGCAAAAGATAATTGACCGGATGCCCTTCCTGACGTCAATCCACAGTTATCGGCGGTGGGCCTAGCCTTTGGGCAACTTTGCCCAACATGCAAGGCAGCATGTGCTGGATGGCCGCCATTAGCTCTCCAGAGCTGACGCCCTTGTAGGTAGATCTTCTTTTTCATTCTACCAGGGTAACCAGCTACCCTCCTCATCAGATTCCTTACAAATTCGATGGGGGAGTCGGTTTAGCCGACGACGACTCGGCCCTGGGGCAGGTAGTACTGGTTACCAGGATACCAGTAGCAGGTCTCAAAGAAAACCTGACCTGACATTTAAGGGAAAGGTTTTTTTTTATCTCAAGTCGGAATTTTGATACGCACGTATAGAAATTACAGAATCAGATAAAAAGTACTGCCTTGTCTTTAATACACGGATTTAAGCCAACCACTTGCAGGTTATGTTCGCATATCCATGCCAGTAACAAAAATATACAAATTTGAATTTTGATGATTTTTTCGATGTTTCGGATTAGCAAATCGCTGCTAATCCCTTTAAATATGTAAAATCCTGATTTTTAAAAATTTGTCATAAAGCAATATTTCTTATTCCACAACTGTTGGAGCTGGAAGAGTCAACTCCACTGCAAGGGATATTTTTGTTAAGTCATTAAGTACAAGAGGGTTGTAAGTGCAATAGCTGCCATGTGATACACCTGTGTGCAGCCATGTATTAGGATATGATTCAATTTAAAGGGGCACTTCGTGATCCACAGCCTCGTCCCCCCGACTTACCTAAAAAATGTTGAGATTTTTATATCATCTGAACCGTTAGCCTCAGTAATCCAAGTGTGCCCAATCTTACGTGCAAATTCGGTCGCATCTGTAAGAAATTCGCAATTTTGTATTTTCTGTCCGTAAACGGACAGAAATTACAGCACAGTAGCCTATGGGACTGTGGGAAACGAGCAATTGCTCATAACACAAAACCGCAAGATCGGGATCTGCTCAAATTTGAGAATAAGCTTTTCTCAAGGATATCTAGTGATCAATGAATAAAAACAGACGGTTCTGAAATCACGAAAAGCACCTTTAACTTTCTTTGAATCAGTGGATCTTGATATTGTTCTTCAGACTATATACATGTTAACTGCGAACAATTTCAAGAACCACTGATGAAAGACTTGGCATAACAGTATTTGATGGAAATTGCACTTATATGACTTTTGCATTCACATGATCAACGGTTTATTTTTATGTTCCAGAGACTGAGTTTGAGTTTTTAGAAATTTACGTCAAAAAAGCAAATTGATTGGATGTCGTTCCTATCCGTCAATTCTATACTTGCATTTTTGACATAAATTTCTAAAAAACTCTTGACCTGTTTTTAATGTGCTAACATTGTGTCGACTGTAAGCACTTGTCATATAATCCAAAGATCATGGGTTTCATTCCCACTTCAGGCACAACATTTCAAATACTTTAAAAGTTAGAGATTGCAATGAAAACATCAGAGTCTGTGATTGAAGTAGAAAATAGTGAGTAGCTGCTCTCTGAGATAATTCAACTAGCACTGACTAGGAATGGTTCTGGACCATGATTTTGGACAAGAATCTCAAATGTACTATACTTTGTTCAATACCTAATAGGTAAGAATTATTCGGCCTTTGTTTATCCACACATGAAATTAATTCTGTTTTACACGCGCCTCTTGCTACAAGCGTGCGCCGCGCGCACATTGCGCAATGCGTCTGCCTGCGGTAGTGTTGCTTGCAGTTGCGCCCGCACTTTGTATATCAATTCACGAGTCTTGCTTATTTGGTGATGAACAAAGTAAAGAATGTATGTCCCAGACAATGTTTAATGTATTGCATAGGTAACAAATTTTTGATCCCTATAAAAAAAAATCAAAGCCTACCTCATTGGCACATAGTATTCAGGCTCCTGTAACGTATCCATCTCCTTCTTTTGTGAATCACGTCGCCCCAGAATCTGAACCTGCTCGCCTCCTCCCTTCTCGCCTCCTCCCTTCTCACCGTCACTAACAGAATTTCCCTCTTTCATCTCTCCACCTGTCGAGGCTCTCCTCTCCCCTTCCCCATCACAAGACTTCACTTTCTCTTCTGGTGTAACTTCCTTGTCCCCTTCCCCATCACCGATCTTCTTCTTCTCCTCCTCCAGATGTGTGTCCACACTATCAGCAGGTGAATTCTTATCCTCCTCCATAATAAAATATCAATGTATCAGTAGGACTATATCAGAATAGTAGAGAGAAGTACACATGTACTATCTAGATCAGTGATTCCAATCTGCCTTTATCAACACAATACACACTCAATGAGAGCTAATGATCCAAACTCCAACTACTACCATTCATGTGCATTCATTCATTCAATCACACACACAGATAATAAAACAGGTGATATCCAACATTCCAGACAGGTTGATGCTACCAAATCCTTTTGTCACTGAACTAAACAGTCACACTAACAGGCCTCAGTAAGAGTATTGTTGCACCTGTATCTCCGTAGTAATGGTGTATCTCACTGGGATATCATGGAACGTGTAGAATAGGTACACTGTAGCAAAGTAGTGCCTTGCAAACTACTAGCCACTGCAGTAGTAGCAAACTGTATGTCATTGACGAGTTGGTAAACATATGCTGGCATGGATAATAATTTCCACAATGTTTCTATTTTTGTACTAGTAAAAATGCTGACCCTATGAGCACCCTGCAGGTAATTTTCTATTTATAGATATGAGGCCACAGTACACAAATGTTGTATGTTATGGTAGATGCTTATGTTACCATGGTGACTAGATATTATGACAATAAAGTTACATGAAATTAGATTTCAAGTAAATATAATAGGTATTTTGAGACAGATAGTCTTTCCCCAAGCCCTTGCCAATCCCGTTTGACAATGCATTTTCTGCATGCTATCCTGTTACATTCATGCAGTGCTTGAAAATAATGAAACAAACCTATTATTTTGTTTAAATCATTTTTTTTTCATATTTTTTGTTCATTATATTTGTCATATTTTTATTTCATTTTATTTTTTTCATCAATATTTCAATAGTTAGAATATTGTACAATGCAAATCATATCCTAAGATGTAGTTCAAATCTGTTCTACTCTTAAGAGTTTTTGACACATCTATTTTGCAGGAATTCACACTTGCAATTTGAACAGTACTGAATGACTTATTTTTTGGTGTAATTTAAAGGTCCATGGCCCGATCGCTAATAGCCTCGTCCCCAGAAGCCCAGATTTTACCGGAAGTGGTCAACATTTTGATATCAGAAGGAAGCTACTATTTTTCTCATTTACCCTGTGAAATCTTAGAGCCAAAGGATGTTTGGTTTGGAGGTTATGAGTGAAAATATGCCCCATTTTGGTCGACCAATATTAATTTTACACATACTCTATGGGGCTTAGAAAATCACACTTTTACCTCTCGCATCAAAAAGAATTGAAATATTGGTGCGAAACTTTACAGATGGGGTTTTGGAGTGAAGGCCAATCGATTAAAATGAAAACTTCATATCCTTAAATTGGGCCATGCCCCTTTAATGATTCTTGTTACAAATTCTGCAGAAATAGCATTTTGCTGTTTTTGGAGCCATTTTAAAATAATAAAAATTGTGAAAAAATATGTAATTTCAGTATAAAAAGGGTAAACCATTAAAGGTACAACGAGAGATTTCAAATAACAGGTGTCCCGAAAAAATGTGAAAATTCTGATTTTTGCACTTTTCTAAAGCTTTCTATCAAAAATATCCCCATTTGAAAGGATTAAGCTGAGAACTGTTTCTTTGGTACAAAAATTGTGAAATTTCTAATTTTGTATAAGAGCAAATACGAAATTCAGCCTATGTTTTCTATTGAAATATAAGCATATACAAATCACCTTTTGTTTTCATTTTAAGTTATTTCTGCAGCCAAATAAGTGGTAGGGAATTAATTGAGTGTCTTATCTATATGAAATCACTAAATATCATAGAAAATTTTGATGACTTGAAATCTCTCGTTGCACCTTTAAGTGTTAACTACTGGTTTCTACCAGCCAATTTTATTGGTTGTCCATAGTGTTAATGATATAATTAGCCAATCAGGGACATAATAGGAAAAGCTAAAGGTGCATACATATATATAGAAGGTCTATTTTGATTGGTTACTCAGTAATATCATGTTATAATGTTATATAGTGACCCAATCAGAGATACTGTAGGAAAGGTGGTAGACCTCATACAGGGGTCAGTGGCAACAGGGGGGGGGGGCGCCCCCCCCCCCCCCCGAAAATGAAGTAAGCTCCATGTCCGTTTGATAGATATTTAAACAAAAAAAATGCCCCAAACTTAGACAACTTCTGTCTGAGAACAAGGAAAAATTGGAAAATTCTTATTCTCTGATTTAATTGCAGAAGAGATGTAATGAAGAGCTTCTCTTTGGCAATTATGCTCCTCAACAGTGCCCACAGAGTGTGATGCATATATTATTTATGTATCCTCTTTATGATCCACTATATCATCCCCTCAAAATTTTCCATACCAGCTGAATCAATGGCCTACAGTGATAATTGCATATCAAGGGACAAAATACTTTTGGGGCTACATGGGCTATTTGAGCAAATTCTGCCAAAAAGTAGCCCTCGTAGTGCATTTTACCATAGGCCAAAATTTCTCGCGGGGCCTATTTTGTGAAAACTGAGGGCTAATCGCCCTTAGCCCTCGTTTATTTTGTGCCCTGTTGCGTATGCTTAAAGGTACATTTTATGAGCTTATAACCACCTCTTTTTAGTTTATGATTCAATATATCATTCAAATTTCAGTTGATTCTGAAGATGTATTTTATGCTACATGAGCAAATGTTTGTATCAAAGTTCCGTTTGTAACGTGTTGCAATTTCTATCCATCTGTAAACAGAAATCACAAAAGAATGGAGGAATTTTCACACTCCCCTTGGCTTCCATTCAACATTTTGCATGCCCCTTGATTTTTACAAAGTTCTCAAAAAGTTATGTTCCCCTTCTCTCCTTCATTAAAATTTTCATGTTCCACCAGCATATCCACACCTAGCTTCTTGAGGGGGGCCCGAGGCGGAAGAACCCTAAGCCTAATAGCCCAAAATAGGCTGATTTCACATGTTTTTGCCATTAACCCAGGGGGCGCATGTCAACCCCACGATATGCCGCTGTGTTTTCCCCTCACTTACAAAATGTTTTCGTACTATTCTCCCCTCCAATCCTCCATTCTCCCCTTCACGGATATTAGGGTACTTGGGGATGAAGCTGCGGTGGATAGCACAATCACTTAATCTTTTCTCGCAGACTTGTGTCCTCGAATGCACGATAATGTTTAAAGGTCAACAAAGATTTCAAATAACGAGGTGGTCCGCTGGACAAAATGTGAAAGTCTGATTTTTGGGCACTGATCCACGCATTACAAACTCCTAAATATCCGCCAGCTTTAAAGGATTGCACTGAGAACTGTTTCTTGGTACCAAAAATTGTTAAATTTCGTATTTCCTAAGGGTAGGAGCAAATGACATAGCGAATCGCTATGTTGTTTCGATTGAAATATACACACATACAAATCACCTTTTGTTATCACTTTTAAGTTTATTATCTGTAACCAATTAAAAGGTAGGAAAATCTTTGAGTATCTAACTCAATTTGAAATCACTACATATCGACAGAAAATTTGATGACTTGATAAACTTTAAATTTAATGTCACCGCTGCAAAAAGCCTTCTTAAATGGGACAAAAAAGATCTTATTAAGAGGAGCATTTTAACACAAGTCCTAGACAGGAATAGCTTCCCTGAAACAACATGTTACTTAACAGGTAAATCCCTAATAGATGATCCGATAAAGAAGCTTCCTCTAACCTATAAATATACAATGGCCCTGGGACAATGACACTGATAATAACCTCCTCTCATAACGAAGTGAAAAACACCATCAATACTCAAAGCTTAAATCTTGAATTAAATCCAAGAACGTACCAAAATCACAATGAAAGTACGTACTCCAAAAGCAATAATATCACATAACTGCCCAGCGGCCAGTCCTAATAATTTTCTTGAGCCCGAGATTTTTGTGCACAGTTTCATTTGGTGGAAAAGTGGTCAATAAGCTGTAGCGATAAGATCTGTCTTGAGCAACAAGGTTTTTAATAATTAAAATTGGGGATCACTGACCTTAAGGCCGGCTCAGATATTTCCCAACGAATATACTATTTCGTAACACTGAATTTTTTCTATATGGGCATAATTCTGTCAACATACTAATACTGTGGTGAATAGCTAAATTCAAACTGATATCCTTCATAATAGAAAAAAAAAACTTTGAATAAAATTCTGGATCCAAAAATTCCCAAATAAAAAAAAACCGCATAAAAATCAGATATTTTTTTTATTATGTCACGCTGATCTAGGCATTAAACGGCATTTATCTAAATTAGTACGGTGACGGATTGGCACCAAGATACGATTAACCTCCCTTTTGAAACGCTGCAGTCCGTTTGATGTCTACATGATCCGGAGGCAGTCCTCAGCCCACAGATAAATGGGAGAAATGATCTGTTGTGGGAGGCCAAGTTGGACGCCTATGGGTACTTTCACAGCAAGGTCCTGAGACCTGACCGTGCCTTAGGCCAAGGATCCAACGAAAGCCGCTCAGTATGCTATACACAATAATGGTCGATGCATCAAAATAAAAAAAACCTGGTTGATCTTCCTGACTTTGGGTTCAGGTGACTATCTTTACCTCTAGTCAATTTTTTATAATTAATACTGCAAAAATTATTTTTCAAAACACATCACATCGATCTCCCTTAGCTTGTTGTGGATATGTATAAAAGTTAATTATTCATCAAGGTTTTTGCCAATTTCTTGTTTTTTAGTTGTGTTTTTAAGGACTTTGGTGACATATCAGAGGGTGTAAATTGAGTCAATCCCACATGCACTAGTTATGGGAATTCATTCACACCCACATTCACCTCTTTCCAGTCATGTGATCCCACAAAAATCATAATGTTAACACATAAAACCCTTTAAGCACTCTTTTTTGGTCCCACAAAGCACAAGTACTTAAGGAATTTTTATCATGATCAGAATGTTTTGTGGTCCTCTCAACTTCTTTGATCACTTTATCCCCTAATTACTGACAAGTGTTTATTTATACAGTACAATATAGGCACTTTGAAATGCATTTATGGGATTGATTCCAAACACCCTCTGGTGACATATTAAAGGAATAATCTCCCATTTAAGAGCTCAATTAATAAAGAACATGTGTTATTTTGTCATGTTTTCTCAAAGAATGTTTCACTATTGCTTTAATTTGCCAAGCCACTTTTGTGTCCATTAATTCCCCCATTGGAATCAATACAAATTTCAACACTACTGAAACCTGTTCATGATGCATACTCATGAAATCATAAAAGAGAGTTATTGTGTACATAATATATTCCCAGACAGGAATAAGATGAATTAAAAATTAAAGACAAGTTCTCTGAGGGTCCTACCGAATGTCCCACACAGAGACAATGCAATGTACATCATGGCAATGAGACAAGAAAATTCACAAACCAAATGAAACCTAGTCCTAGGACATACTGCTTAATAACATAAAGAGACTGGTTATAACGGAGTGTTTACAAAATACAGACTGATCCCAAAAAAAACCTATACAATCAAAGATTAATTGTTTTGGCCACAAATATTCAGTTTCATCTCAACTGGAAGTTTTACAGATGCTTTTAGAAGTGTGTTCCATTCCAGCTTTCATAGATTTTTGTTGGTGTAATTTTGGGGATCTGGTTCAGGAGTTCTGGCTGAGATAGTTGCAAAACCCTGTTTGGGCAGTTTCGCTATTAGACTATGGGCATGTCCTTTATGCTTGTTGTTTTCGTATCCTCCCCCATCAAGGGAACGGGGGCACACGCAAATGTAAATTCATAACACATTATTAAAATGACATAATCGCCTGTTGCCCAATATAACAGTGTATGTGCACATTTTCTTTTCCTTGAAAATGAATAAAATGCCACTTCAATTTCTTTCCCCCAATCTCAGTGACCATAGATACGCTAGACTTCACAAAGCATCGTAGCTAAAGAATTCAATTACCGGCCCGGTGGTGCGGTGTAGAAAAACACGCAGATCCCTTTTCATTTTCAATCTAGAGAGGGCAAGGACCCTTGTTATCTTGTCTCGCGGTTGAAGACTCAGGTATTACCACCTCTCCGATTTAGACGAAGTCTTTTTTTAATGACGTACGCAAATACATTATCCTCATTCGCAATAAATAAATCTTGAGGCTTCTATAGTGTCGTGTTTCAATTAAACTTTGTCCATGCTTTTCAATCATTTATCGAAAAGGAAGAAGACAAACAACATCATGCGCAGAAGTTTGCTGGGCACTCTTTTGACCTAACAACTTTGGGCAGAATTAAAATCCTACTTATGCTAACTTCATTTGTATCAATTTAAACCAGCGCTTTCAGAAGAAAGCGCGGTAAATTGATACAAATGAATTTAACGCGCTTTCAGAAGAAAACTTAGGTCAACGACCTATATCATAATGTAACTGGTTTAGTTATTGTGAAAAGAGGACGGGTATTTTATTACTCAACCCGATCGTGGAGGTGATAACCTTGGCTATAACAATGGCTCCCGCATACCGGGCCCAATTACATATCTTTAGTTATGGTTTGCTGAAGTCTATAGGCCTACATATCCATTGGCACTGATATTATGAAAGATAATTGATGTGACATTTTTTCATTTTTACGAACATGTGCAAGTTTTTATTTGGGCAACAGACGGTTATGTCAGTTAATAATTTATCAATAATTTACATAAAAACCGGGTTTTGTCTTATCCCTTTGAAAGGGACTACGGAATTTGTTATCAGCTTGTTATTTGGTCTATCTACGCCCCATAGTCTATATCCTGAACTCAAAACAAAGTTACAGTGGAAAGATCACTTCAAATCCATTTTTTTCTGTTTTTTAATATTTTATAAAAAAAGGTAGTATACAGTGCTGTTCTTCTTGTGATAGAACATATTTGAAACTTTAAATTCGCCTTGCTATAAATACCATGTAGGCATTGGGAATTTCAATTCCCAAACCGAGGCTGGGTGTCTCATCAGCGTTTAGCTTAACTCCAGGTTTTTAGTCAGAAGATAGAATCATAAAAGACTCTTGTTGAAAGTAAACTGAGACCTTTGAACACCCTCATCCTTTCCTTTATTCTCTTGTTGCACACTGCTTTCTTCATCATATTCCTTCTTGACATCTTGGAGGCAGTGGGGAATCGGGGAAGGCTAAATTGTCCCTCCTCCACATTAGATTGTTGTACACACATTTGTCCCTCCACAGACTTTGTAGACTGTTACATTAGTTTTTCAGCAGTCAAAATTCCCCATATTCCATAATTTCATGATTATTGTCCTGAGAGTGAGTCCCTCCATTCATCAACCCCAACATAATAATATTTGGTGCTTTCACTGACAAATAATGTTATTATTAGTTTCCATGCATGATATACAATCCCTCTGTCTGTACAATTTTTCTTTTGTTTGAAAACGATTTTTATCCCACAATGATTGCTACACCCTTTATACCTTTTAGTTTCTTCTTGAACCTTCAGTGAAACTGGCCCAGTGGTAGTTTATCCTTTGTGTTCAACTGACAATATCTCCTGCTAGGTTCCATCAAATTGGAGGGAATAAAAGCGAGGATTTAGCTTATGACTTGTCTAACAAATAACTTCAAAATATTGGCAAACATGTACAGTTCATATTTTTTTAATCATTTTTAGTTTCATTGTATAGTGGACATTTCTGTCCCGGTCTTGGACCACTGTGTTGCTGCCTCACAGTTTGTTGAATGATAGGCCTCATATGGCCTTTGACCTTGATATGTTACCTTTGACCTCATAAATGAGGTTTTGCACTTAAATTCCATAAACAATTTGGTTCCAATTGAACTTCAACTTTTCAAATTTTGAAAAGGTCATTTTACAATTTTCAGCCTATCTTACAACTTGACCTCACATACCTTTGACCTTGTGTAAGTGACCTTTGACCTCACACAAATGATGGATCCCCTGTTGTACCATGATTCAAGTTTGGTTCCAATTGAACTTCAACTTTTCAAATGAGTCAATTTTACATTTGTTCAGCCGATTTTACAACTTGAACTCTCACATTAAACCCTTTGACGCTGGGTTATGTGACCTTGACCTATCAACCAATGGGGGATCCATGTTGCACCTCTGTGACCCAAGTTTGGTTTAATATTCCATCAAAGTATGGGGATATACAGGCAAATGTTAACCCTTTTTCACAACACCAACAACAACACATACATCGAACAACATCAACAATATTGGACAAAGTGATCCTATTTGTGTCTTCCTTCCTTAGGGCAGATGACACCAAAACCGGGATTCGAGAAAATTGGGGGCGTTTCATTCTGGAAACGTCATCATGTCTCTCTTTGAAGTTAGTACTGCCTCTGAGAGTCTTGAAGTAAGATCCATATCTATATTTGCCAAAAAGGGGACCCATAAAAAATGTTGCTAAAAGAGACAAATAATCTATACCCTAGATGCAGATTTTGGGCCAAATTTTAAACACAACTTTTGGCATTGCTCCATAATTGAGTGCCAGATTCAGAATTGGACTAATTTTCCAAACAATTGTGAGAAAATTTTGGCTTTAGGCTGAAATGAGATCCATATTTGCAGCATGTCTCCGTATGGTCATATGTGTTTAGTACCTCCCAACCCGGATGGTAAATTTCATGGAAGGTATTGTCAAATTTCAGCAACAAAACCTGGTACTAGCTGCAAAATGTTTTCATTGATGAAGTATTAAAACCTGCATATTATGCTTTCCATCAAAAGGGAATAAAAAATCCTTTAAAAAGGACTTGCACGGTCAATCATGAATGAATCATGTTTTTTTTGTGGTATTTTTAAATTTTACAACAATCCAAAGACTAACGGGCAATTTGCATAATTTAGCCTATTTTGTTTTTCATTTTATACTATATATTTGCTGACCTTTTGTGGATATTAAAGTATTTCAACAATTTAAATTTTGTTGTTTTTATTTCTTTCTTCTTTTTGGCAAAATGTAACAGGACTCTTTTAGTACTCCTCCCAAAGTCAAAAGTTTATTTACCAAGCTGACAAAAAGGTGTTTAGGCATACAATTTTGTCTACATTTTGGTGTTATCACAAATTTTGTAAGTGCTTTGGGAAAACGTTTGTTAATTATTTGGTAAGAGAATTTGTGCGTGTGTCTTAAAAATTATTCTTGGACTGCCATTTTCAATCGGTACAAATGATTTCCATTTCTTCCTTTTAGGTGGTCGAGTTGATACGGCACATCACGGACCAGAGTTTTTGCCAAAAATTCAAATGGCACTGGTTTTCATGGGTGGGGGGGGGGGATTCCACTTTGTGCACAATGGGATGCAGAAGACCCTTCACTTAAGTGTTAAATGGACACCTCAAAAGGTTTTCAGGTGTTAACACCATAAGTGTTTCTGAAATTTAAAAAAAAAATTGTATTGGAATATGTAATACATATTACAAATATGTCAGAAATTTATTTTCTGCTGATACTGTGTAATTTTGATTTGGCTGAATTCCTGTTTCAATTATAACAATAGTACAAAAAAATGGTTTATTTGTACAACTGTTAAAACTACAAAAAATAAAAAAAATTTCCCCAAATTAAAAAAATTTGCCCCAACACATGACTTTATTGACCACAACATGCTTATGTCCTGTTTGGGCAAAAGAAAGACAGTTCCACATGTATAGACCGTATTCATATGACGTCAGCCACCAGACATGTGGTGGACAAGATGCATAACATTCCAGGACTACAATACATTAAGCGTCATCGATCCATGTTTAGCGATTGCACAGGGATATTGACAGTGACTGTATTGTAGTAGCTTGGAATGCGTCTATCTTTCCACACAGGGCTGGCTATTGAATACGGTCTATACCTACCGTCTTGTTGTGGGATTTTTATGCATGAATGCATTAAATGTAATTATTAACTTGCCTGGATTACAGTGTCACTGTCCCCCCCCCCCCCCCCCCCCCCCCCCCCCCCCCCCCCCCCCCCCCCCCACATGAAAATTAAAAATGATATAATCTTTTTGTTTAAATTACACATGAAGATTTAGAGTTTTTGCAGATTAAAGGGATAAGCAGCGATAATGTGAGAAAATAACAAAATATTGAAATGCATTTTTTAGCTTATAAATCAAAGACAAGTATGTACAATTCCATATAACTACTTCAAATGTAGGAACAAAAACACCAAATAGTGAAAAAATTAACAATTTGATGAAATTTGTCATACAGTTTCCCGCAAATAGACATACATCGATGACGTCTCAAAATCTACACTAAACATCTGAATTGTGCTTTACACCAGTACAGCATAAACAAAGATCAATAATATTTGTGTTTGAGGTCAAACTGTACAGGTCATGGTGCACAATATTCGCTTATAAATCTGGGATATTCACAAGGAAAGGCTTTTTTTATTTCAAGTCGGAATTTTGATACGCACGTATAGAAATTACAGAATCAGATAAAAAGTACTGTCTTGTCTTTAATACAGTAAAAAAATTGTGTTGTGATTATCAGGACTTGCGCCCTCTTTGGGATCACTCAAAACGTGGAAATTATTGTTGCCAGATGTAGCATAGGAGTTATCTTCTTCTCTAAAAAATGACAAGCATTCTTCAATTAATGCCGTATGATCTTTCATGATCCAAATTCCACTTAACGACCCCTATACAACTTCATCTACCCCTTCAGAATGTCCATCATGCTTTTTTGTGTAAGCCAGTGTGTAAGAAATACCTAGTATGCGCATGTCTGTCTTTCTCCAAAGTTGTAGTTGCTGGTACAACTTGGGGAAAGAGGCGTCTTCACAAGGGATTACTCTGCCAGGGTAGCTTAAGTGAAGTAGGGGTCATGAAAGGTCATCTAGGCAGGCTCGTACGTAGGACTTGCGGTCATACCCTCAAATCAAAATGGACCAATTTTTTAATTACTGGTTTCTTTGAAAAATTTTTAAAATTTAAGCTAGTTTAGATGAAATTTGACAAAAGTTTTCTTCTGATGATGAAGTGCAAAAGCCCAAAAGGACAATTTGGGAGAGGGTAGGTCCACTGGTACGCAAATATCTACACAAGCGGAGAACCCCGCCCCTGAAAATTTCCAATTTCAATATTTCACAAACACCCAAATAAATTCTGCATATGGACCTGTACGATTGGTCAACTATAACAATGCTCCAATTTTGCTGAAACCATACCAAAATAGTTTATCTTGTCGCAAGGGCTCACTATGCATAGTTTTTGTAGTATACGATTTATGGTAAGAGAGCTGGCTGAATACTCAGCCCAAGTTTTCTCCCTTCACTCCTTAACTGTGTAAATCCCATTGGCAGAAGTTCAAAAAGCATGATCTTGCATAATTGCCGATATTTGCATAAGTTGTTCATGGAAGTTTCTAATTTTTGCAGGAAAAGAGGATAACTGTCTATGCTACATGCTGGCAACAAAAAATCCACGGTTGAGTGATTCTAAAGAGGGCGCAAGTCCTGAGAATCACAGCACAATTTTTTTTGAGACACACTGTACATGGATTTCAGGTCAACCATTTTGCAGGTTATGTTAGCACATCTGTGCCAGTAAAAAAAATGCCCAAATATGAATTTTGATGATTTTTTCCTGTGTTTCGGATCAGATATCGCTGCTTAATCCCTTTAATTCTCTAACCTAGTAGCTAATGTTTGGACAAAAAAATCCACCTTTTGTGACAAATTGCATATAATTTTTAATGCCGTTTTTTCCTTTTTCCTCCAGCCTTCTTACCTTCTTTACTACAATATTTGGTACCGGTAAACATACACAGGGGCATATCAGGAGTTACTGCGGGGGGGGGGGGGGGCAAATTCCAGATTTTACATTGGTTTGTAAGATATTCATGAGTTAAGACTAGAGTAAAGATCTTTTACGGAATAAAAGCTGTACAATCCTTGTAATCCTTTGATCCTCTTACAGATTTCATGCTAGGCTAATTTCATGAGGTTTACATAGAGGTGACCCCAAATTCTGGGTTTTGAGGCAGATTTTCCCAGTTGTAGGTGGGTTTTTTTTTTCAGGCAGATTTTCCCAGTTGGAGGTGAAAATTCTCAGGGAGCAGGCAAAAAAAAAGGGATTTAGCATGATGTTTATTTTTTTTTCCTGGTCAAAACTCTCTGGGGTGGCAACTGCCCCCTGCCCCCCCCACCACCACCACCACCGCCTGAACGCTACTGGAACATGCAGTAAAGTATACGGGAGGGGAATTGAAAAATGGCAAAGCAGTAGGATCACCTATTTTGATGGCACAGCAACAACAATTTTTTAAATGTGAAGCATAGCATGTTACCTAAATCCTTTATTTCAAGGAAGATAATCACTTTTTCGTTATCAATAATATAAGAACGTCTTTGTCTACATCATGATGTCATTCTAAAATGAGAATTTTATTGAAAAGGAAAAACGTGAAAGGTAAAAACATCATCAAAAATTTATAATACCAGGGAAAAAGTCAGATAAAGAATGGCATTTCTGTGCTTGACGGTTAATATATCTAATAGCTATATTTTAGGAAGGCTATATTTTGATCTTAATTTCATCTATTTTTATAGAGTAAAAATTACTTCTTTGTCCTGGATCCTGCTGAAATAAAAGTTGATAAAAATAGGGTCAAATTATTCATTTTTAACCTTGTAATTTCTGCAAACAAAAATCAAACTGGTTTGCCAAAGCAGAGACCTAGCTATGACCTGCTAATTTCACGTGTGTTATGTCTACGTGCAACCCAAACAAATATTACTAAAACTATGACAGAAATGGACAGAATTATTTGAATTGGACCATGTTCAAAACAAAATTCAATTTGGTAGTGATATTGCCTAAAGCAATCTGGTAAATTCTGTTAGTGTCATGTCTACATATAAAAATACAAATAAATGGGTACTAAAAGGTTGTGAGAAATGTGTACATTGGGTATGTAGAGCTGCAATTTGTTAAATTAAAAGGCACTATCGTGATTTGCTATATTCCAGAAAATCAAATATTCAAAAATTACAGATTGTTTGAGGTGGTGCAGTTGTGATCAGTGCTCGCCTTCATAAGCATTAAGTTGTGGGTTCGAGCCACGCTGTTGCCAATGCGTTGTTGATTGGCAAAAGGCACTGTACCTCGCTTGCCTCTCTTCATCCAGGGAGTATAAAAATGGGTACCAGCATAATTGCTGGGAATGTAAAACAGAACTAGCTGTGAGGGAGGAGTGGCGAACCCCCACCGCAACATTTATATGAGGGGAGCTCTGGCCCAAAAACCAAAGACAGAGGAGATGGGCACTCCACCTGCTGGTGCACCATTGCATGTCTCGACTAGTACCGGTTATGTAGGTATCGTAACATACTCTAAGTGATAAGAAGCCAAAAAGCAACTTGTATTTACAAAATGAATATTGTAGTCATTATTGTTGTACAGGGACACTTACTATAACATGTTATGAATGCAGATTTATATCTTTGAATACTGCGTGCTGTTTTCTATTTCTGTCAAAAAGAAAGGGTGGCTGGACCCTTGGAGCTAAGTGTTGAGATTATTATTGCAAGTGGGAGAGATAGGGATTGGTGTGATGATGGAGTTGTATCATAGAGTGTAAGATGGAGGATGGATGCCACCAAAGGAGTGGGCAGTGAGTGTGGTAGTTCTAATTTTTAAAGGGAAGGGGGTGCAATGAGTGAAGTTGTTGGAGCATGCAACGAAAATTATGGAGAGGGTTCTAGAGAATAGGATTTGGAAGATAGTAGAAGTGGATGAGATGCAATTTGGGTTTATGCCAGGGAAGGGAACAATAGATGCAGTGTTTATTTTGAGGAGGTTGCGAGATGCAGTGTTTATTTTGAGGAGGTTGCGGGAGGAATATCGAACCAAAGGGAAGAAACTATATGTGTGTTTTGTGGACTTGGAGAAGGCATTTGATAAAGTACTGCGGAAAGTGATGGAGTGGGCGATGAGGAAGAGAGGTATACCAGAAGTAATGGTTAGAGAAGTGATGAGTTTGTATGAAAGAGTAAAGACAAGAGTTAGAGTGGGGTCTGATTTGTCTGAGGATTTTGAGATGAAGGTGGGTGTGCATCAGGGTTCTGTACTTTCGCCTTTGATATTTGCAATTGTGATTGATGCGGTCACAGTGAGTGCAAAAGAAGGTTGATGAGTGAGATGTTGTATGCTGATGACTTGGTTTTAATGTGTGAGACAATGGAGGGATTGAGGGAGAAGTTTTGGAATGGAAGAAGGCTTTTGAGAGTTAGGGTCTTTATGTAAACCTTGGGAAGGCAAGTGTTGGTGAGCTGGGTGGAGGGGGAGGTGGTATTAAGGTAGACCCATTCAGCGTGTTGGGATGAGGGTTAAAGCCAAATTCATGTGGTGTGAGAATGTGGGGAAAATGTCATGGTAAGATCACAAAGATGAAGAGAGTTACTCCAAGTTTGGCAAGAGATTTTCTGTGTGGAAGATACAGAAAAGAGCTAGAGATGGTGGAACAGGTGGAAGAAGTGTGTGAAGTTGATAGAAATCGGTGAAGGAGTTTCAACTTACCTGTTACAGGGTTGGTGGGTCGTGGTGGATGCGAGGTAGCTGTGACAGCTCGAGTGAGGTATGGGTGGTTGTGTAAGATAGCAAGTTTTTGACGTAACATTCTCAAGGATATGCAAGGGCTGAAGGCTAATTGGTTTTGTTGCACATAATATTATTTATTCAAACTTACTCCAAAGTCCAACATCATATAAAAGCGATTCCAACTAAACACAATAAATAAATCGGAGATAACACAGCGAGGTGTCCTCCGCCAAACCAAGATTGCGATTGACAATTGAGATAGGTTCAAACATCCGAGCTGAGCCAACCTGGGTTGCTAGTTTATTTCACATGATGCTAATTGCAACTAATAAAAATCCCTACCAGCTCGATCATTCCTGTCACCAGGTGAACTTCACACTTAAGTGCCTAAGGTGTTTTTCACTCACTGTTGGGCCTAAGGGGGGGGGGTTCCATGGACCCCCCAGAAACCACTTTCCCGGAATTTTCAATGGAAACTTCATACCACCTTTGAGGGGGCATAAGACAAAGCCAAAGGTGCAATAAAGATGAAGTTTCCGGTTTATCGTCTGGAAAATAGGGGCAAATCCATTGTTTTCGAATGCGGAAAAATCACTCAAAAGTAACATGATGTTTTTTTGGGACCCTGCTTCCACAGCATACACATTGCAAATCATTTGATGTTTATATCTGCTCTCCGAATGACCATTTACATATATTTTAACACCACCAGTACCATTTTGTACAATTATTTTATTTTTTTGGTGCAGACTTATTTGCCATAGTTTGTCATAGCAAGGCGCGCAGTCACTCGATGTATGAATCGCTTCTTCAGCAACTAAAGGGTTATTATTTTTTCTGATTATGTATTAATTTTGTTTCATGCATATAAACATACATAAGCAGAAAAAAAATAATTCTGGCAACAGGGTTGTTAATTTTTATTTTTAAAATCACACTCCCGTTGGTTGCCTAAGGGGGGGGGGTTCTATGGACCCAAGCTAATTATCCTCATTACGGGCTAGAAATTTTAGTATTTTTTTTTATGGAAAGAAGCGCATCAATAAGTTTCACAATGACAAAAATTAGAGTTTGAAAATATTTTTCAACGACCGAGAAATCGCCGAAAAACAAATCTTGGGTCCTATGGACCCCCCTTAGGCACTTAAGTGTTAAGGAATAATGGAGAGTTGTTACAAGGGAATTATATCCTTGAATATGAAAGGAATGGTGTACAGGAGTTGTGTGATCAGTGATGCTGTATGGGAACAAGACATGGTGTCTGAGAGAAAATGAATTTTGAGGACATAGAGCAATATGATAGCAAATGTGTGGTGTGAAGTTGATGGATCGGACTGAGGACTTGATGCAGAGTTGGATTTTGAAGAAGCGGGGTGTGTACCGATTGGCAAAGCAAATAGTGTACGTTGTACGGCACATGCTGTGGAAGATACGAGCACTGTTTAAGGGCTTTTGAGTTCGCGGTGTGCTGTTTGAGGAGTGCACGACAAAGAAGACCTGGAAGAAGCAAGTGGAGAGAGTAGGAGGGTGTGGGTTGATGATGGAGAGGCATCAAATCAGGTGACGTGGAAGGATGAAGTAAAAGGCGGTGCTATAATAATGAGTGTGAGGTGATCCGGCCACCCCGTTTTACGGGTGACAAACCATATTTAAAACTTGGATTTTTTTTACTATCCTCCAGTTTTTACAAAAATAAAATGGAATTCTAACAGACTTATCCATCTTTTTAGACTATTCTTGGAAATTTCAAATATCTTGACTATTTGAGCAGAATCACTGAGTCTTTTAAGGGGCGCCTCGGGCGCACCTATTAAGCTTGGCTTTGGAAACTGTTCCGGCGTCCGGTAAGGACAAGGGATGAGGCCCGTAGCGATTGCGGTGTGGCCTTACTTTTCCGTGTTTGCGAGCACCGAAGTACCCGACAAAACGTTCAATTTTCTCGCTAGGTTCTATAGGTTCAGACCCAATCACGATACATATTCAAAAACAAAAACATAGTTAACGGACCCTCTGATGCAAAAAATATCCATAGACCCCTTCGTTTTCCGGAGAGAACGGTAGTATAATATAATACTTAGCCATTCTTGTGACACAGACTACCACACTTTTCCGAACCGCCGTAGGAAACTGTAGCCAAATTGGGGATTTCTACGTTACATCACGATATATGTTAAATAGCGGATGTTCCAAATATGGGGAAAAATATATGAGGAGGTGATCGAGATTACCCGATGACCTAAAAATTAATTTTTTTCGGCATAGATGTAATCAAGAAGAAGGTCTCCATTTCCCTTGCGAAATTTAAGGAATATTTTCAAACACTCTATGATGGAATTCTCCACGTAAGCACGCCATATTGGGTCATGTCACTCGTGACCTCGAGCGGTAGTCCACCACCTTGTGATCAATTGAGCAGATACACAAAGACATAGTAAATTCCTATGTGGCCCAGCGGTCTAAGGCGCTACCACTCATGTATATTTTCCACCCGTTGGCCCTGGGTTCCAAATCGGTCAAGGAAGTTTTGCTTTTTTCATGGTGTGATTAGTTTTGTTCTGTTTGGAGCTGTTTGTCCCAGGAAAGATGTTGCCGTTGTTTGCTTTTTTCTCCATTTTCCCCCTTTTTTCTTTTTTTAAACAACCTACACAGCTTAAATTGAATCACGAAGTTGGGGAATATAAGTAGCAAAATGAAAAATAATAAAATGAAACTGACAAAAACTTAGAAAGGATACAAAAGAAAATCATTTAAAACATATATTAAACTACAAAATAAAAAATTTAAAAAAAATTAAATTTGAACAATGAGTGAAAAAAAGAAAACGGCTAAATTAACAAAAAAAAAGAAAAGAACAAATAACAAAATAAGATTTTAAAAGAAAACAAATATTAACTTAAAATTAATTTTTAAAAGACTAAAATAATATAAGTCAAATAAATAATAACAAAAAGTGAATGAACAAAAAATACCAATGGAAAACAAAAAGAAAATAAATTTAAATATAAAATAAAATAACAACATAAAAATTCAAAAGAATTAAACAATTGAACAATGAGTGAAAAATAGAAAACGC
>JAMKCH010052142.1:0-10078 GCA_023653785.1 Ophioderma brevispina | reverse complement strand
TCATGTGAGTTCAAGTTTGTAAAATAGGCTGAAAATGTAAAATTTGACGCGCAGTTTGGATTTGAAGTTCCATTTACCAAACTTGGTTTATGGAATTAGCATGCAAACCCTCATTTGTTTATGAGGTCGCAACGTCCATATCAGGTCAAAAGTCATGTTAGCCTATCATTCACTAACGCGACGGCAGGCGACACCAGCGGTCCGAGACCTAGTTTTTTTATTCACCTTGTACAATACCGTAGAGGGTGTTGTTAAAATGCCACATTGACATCACATTACCTTTCATTTTCTCTGTGAAATCTATTCTCTGCACCCAAAAAAACAAAAATCACATGTTTCAAAGAGGTCGTTCTCCAACATTAAATTTGGTATAAGGTTGGTTCCCAGGGTTGGTTGGCCAGAAACACTTTTTTTTTTATAAGTTGCAGCCAAAATGTAAGTTAAAAGTTTAAGGGTTAAATGTTGACATTTTAAGATTTTTATTGTTTGTTTTTGAACAATTTTGGAGAGTTTTTTCAAGAAACTCTTTAAAATACTGTTTTGGTATTAGAAAATTTAAAATGGAAAATTCTAAAAGATAAAAACATTTTTCTGCAATTAAAGAATTCGGCCATGCTTTTCATTAGTGTTGATTTTTTTAATGGTTGTCACTGGAGGACAAGTATTGTGTTTTTCTTTTTTAACCTGTAGTGATTGCATGTGTATTATGAATTGTGAAATCTTGGGAACACAGTGCCGTTTACTTTCAGACAGTGAGGAATGAAGGTAATGTTGATTGGTTGGTTTATGTGTAGGTAGGCACTCTGGTTTTGTGTGCTTTGTAGTATTGCCCCTGAATTATACCCACGAGATTAATAAACAGAGCCTTTTGGCTGAAGATCATTTGTTTCTATCCATTTTCATTTCAATGGAACTGTAGCCGACTGACGTTCTTCAAGGTAAGGCAGTCACTTTGTATGTTTATATCACATGTGTTGTCTGTGTGTGGGAGCCCTGGTCACTCACATATGAAATGGGATTGGGTATAGGCTGCGCTTCAAACCCCGGGCATTCAGTTACAGGGGACTGACAAAAATGGGTTCCTTTGGGTGAGAGACAACAAAATTGCCCACCATAAGGGGTTTTCTGAGTGACAAATTACCAAAATTTTTCACAAAATGGGCGGGGTCTTTGAGTGAGATTTGATTGCAAATTTTCTAAAAAATATGGTCTTTGAGTGAAATTTTAAAAAAATATGGGGTCTTTGGGTGACAACAATGCTGAAAGGGGTCTTAACTAATCACTTCGAAGATGGGAGTGTCCCCCCCTTCCGGGTGTTTGGTTATTTGGTTTGTGGTGTGTGCGTTTTTTGACAAACTTGAAGCAGTGGCGACAACTGTACTGGTTAGAATCATGCAAGAGCTATCATCCCCTGTAAAAAAACAGAAAATCCTTGGTGTTGACTTGCCATTATGCCTACAAAGTAGAGGATGGAGGCAAGAAATCCTAACACTAAACATAAATCTTACGAAATTTGGATTTTTTTTTTATGTTGTCAAGGAAATTTATGGGTATCTGCGGCCCTTAAGACGCCCTCTGCCGTTCCGGCCTTATCGCAGGTCCCATTTGACATGTTTTAGTTCACAAGATACCCATTTCAAGCAAATTTTTTAATTTTAGTACTTTGGTTGGCCGATTTTTGGACAAATTTAGTTCTCAGGGTCCAAATTTTCTGATTTCAGTTCACAAGACCCCTATTTCACGTCCTGTTCAGTTTCATCAAGGTCCAATTGCGTCCCGGCGGGCTGCACCGCCCGGGGCACGTACGCCCTACCAAATGATAGTTGCGTGCCCCCCCCCCCATGGAGACATCTCATCACCCCGAAAATCGTGTTCTGTCGGTACGTTAGCCTAAAAAACTTTTCAGAGGGTGTGTGCAACACAATGGAGCTATGTATACCGGTACAATTGGCTAAAAATCTAGAAAAATCGGACGATCAAACACCAATTTTACCCAACAAAATCGTGACGTAATTGACTGGAAGTGAATACGCATGCGTGTTCACCACCGTGATACTGCATGCTTGCAGCCATACTGTAGCGGTCTTTTAAAATTTCGAGTACTTGCGAAGCGTTTGTGATACTCTAAAAAAAACGGCCTACCCAAAATATTTGATACCATATCTGATGTCAAAATAGGGCCAAGTTAAATGGGTTAAGTCTATTTTGTGATCCAAAGCCTCGGCCCCCCCCCCCCGACTTAGCTAAAAAAAAGTTGAGATTTTTATGTTAACTGTTGGTCTAAGTCTTGGTCTAGTATTTGCCATGTTTCTTGAACTGGGGCCTGATAGGGTGGAGCTGTTTCACATTTGAGAGAAATCTGACATGTTTGTAATGATTAGAGTACTTAAATGTGATTGAATACTTCCCAGTAAGCACTTATGTTGGTTAAAGCCTATTTAGTTAGCGTTAATTTGACCTCAGTTGGACACCGGTACCTACTGTAATTCTATGCAGAATTTGAAGGTTCAGCTCGCATTGTGTTTTTTTCTTTATCGTAACAATCATTTCATTATTTGAATGATATATGGTCATTTTCAACAATCAGTGGTGTACTTTTGTACCCTGGGGTCAAAAATTGTCAAGGACTTTTTTTATTTCTTATTTTCGACCAAAAAAGTACTTTACAATGTCATATTTGTAATGAATTAGAGCTTAAGCTGTGTTCAAAATATGTACACTTTTGGAATATTGTGACAAAGTGAACCAAATTTGAGCAAACAAAGTTTCTTTGAAAAATCCATATTTACAAATGATAACCGAATTGTGCAAACAAAACAGATACTATTTCAATGCCAGTTTCAGAATTACCTGATTTTGACTATTCCTGTTGATTTCATAAAATTTGGCCAGGAATAGCAAATTTTAGGGAAAATCTCATAGCCAGGCACAATTTTTAATTTTTAAATAGTGTTTTCATGAGACCTCCACATCATACTCCCTGTGCAAATCTTTCATGTTGGCTATTGTCTGACACCCGTTGCAGAAAAATCTGTAAATTCTTAACAAGTTGAATTTTTATACAACTTATGTGTCGAAGGAGACGGTAACATTGGTTAACATGTTTTTCGAGGTGACAAAGGTGTTACCAAAGTTTTTTCTGTTTTTTTTTTTTTTTTTATAATCATTGAGAAACTGACTTTTAGTTCTGAGTGCAACAACATACTCATTCTATTTTATAAAGAGATAAACTAGTCTTTTTAAGGTGACCACAACAACCAAATTGAGGTGAACTCTACTGTAATATTGCATAGTCTAGGTTGCAGGCAAATTTTACATTTGTTTTAGAAAAACTATCCCTGTGAGACTCCCTCTCAAAATTTCTTGGACACCTTTTTGGGTTAGTTCCTGAAAGATCACACAAACTTTATGAAAGATTTAACATGTATAAATACTTATAGTTTGCACTCTCTCAGTCGTTTTTGGGAGGTGCAAAGAGTTAACAATTTGTTGCTGACCCTTTGGTAAAGAACACGCAGCTGGTTCTAATTTTGCATTTAAAATACACAGTTTTTTTTCAATAATTCCTATCTACAAAAAGACTATTAATATTTCCTTAGGTTGACAAACAAAAAAAAATAAGGACCTTGTTATTATAAGAGATCACAGGTCCAATAGTTCTAAGAATATAAAAAAAAATGCTTGGTGTTGGCTCAATCTGGGGCAGTATTTCTACAAACATTCCACGAAAAGACATCAAATTTGGTGTGGACCCAGTATTTACATGGCCATGATTTGCGAACAAATTGAGGGTGATTTTGGTTTAAACCGTGAGACAGTTTGTTCTAATTTGAAAAAATCCAATAATTATATTTTGATTTTGTCCTACATGTATTGTGCAAATGTCCATTATATATTTCAAGCTTTTATTATTAATGTTTTGCAATTTCCAATTTTCAGCTTTGTCCGACCTCTTTATTTGAATCATCATAACCATGTTACCTGTTTCCTAGGACCCTTACCAAATTTGTTTTCCTCGCGCTGGCCGCTTAACGCGTGGTATTTTTGCGCCGATTGTTTTAAATGCGCTGCTTTTCATAGCAAAAAAATGAAATCGGGCCAAGCCGTTAATGATTATTAGTGAGGGTCCCATGGACCCCCTTGGGCACTGACGGAAGGCACTGACATATTTAAAAAACAAGACTAGTTTGTGCTAGTATATGCTGGTCGGGTTATTGAAAAATGTTTGTGATGGGTCACTCAAAAGGGGCACTTTGCAGGTGATGATTTTTGAATTTTTGTCTTCTTTATTAATAATTTTTAAGCATTAATAGATCACCTTAAATACAAAATTGGTAAAGGCTTCACACTTTACAGTGGAAAATATCCTAAAATTGTTATTATTGCTATTTGAAATCCTTGTTGTGATGAGGGGAGTGTTGGTAATTGGCACTAGCATTGCATTTAAATTGCAGCTACATTGTGATCCAAAAGATGATTTAGTTAGTTTCTGATATTTAGCGCTTTTTTTAAATTTTGACCTAAATTTGACCCCAAATGAGGAAATCAAGAATGCCCCTTAATCCCCTAATCAATGAAGACATGTATTCTAAGATTGGATGGCTGAGGTTGATAACAGAAACCGAGGGCGATATTTTCTTTATCATCGAAAAAAGCCATCCAATATTATTATTATAAAGAAAGAACTGACTTAACAAAAATAGTTTTAAATGGGCTTCAACTAATAAAAACAGAGTATTTTCTTGACGAGTCGCATGACGAATGCCCAATATATTTGTCGTATTGTGCAGTGTTTGGGCGTACGCGCTAATCGCACTGTGGTATTGCACCACACGTGCATAATAATCTATTATATTATAGTCCATATGCCAGTTTGCCTTCATAGAAGGCACTTTGAAGCTAAGTGGAATGTTGGACACCACCCTCCACACAGTTAGATGGTCGCCTATAAAACTGATCAGAGTGATATAGGTCTATATAGCCTTTAACTAGTCACTCAAAGAATGCTTCTTTAATAAATTGGTAGGAAAGGAATGCCCTTATTGGTTAATGATTGATCTCAGAGTGGCACGCTTTAATTGGGAAAATAAAGGAATGTCTCTTTATAACGCAAATGGCCTTTTATTGGTAAATCAAGAATGCCCCTTTAATCCATTAAATCAAAGAAGACGATCACAATTTGTCTTTTATTATATAGTTCGGAAGCCAGTCTGCCTGCATAGACGGCACTTGAAGCTAAGTGGAATGTTTTTAACCCGAATGATATATTTTTCACTATTCACGATTAGCAAGTAATATTTTATTTTAATATCATGATATCACACGAACTCTTTTCAAGCCATGTGCTAGAACAAATATTGAATGCGAATTGTGATAGATAAAATCTACTCCAAAGGAGATTCTGAGTTTCCTATTTTCACGAGCCAAAGGCCGAGTGAAATGAAACCTAAAAACTTGTCCAAGTGGATACATTTTTTTACAATATTTTTTCATTATGTTTTTATATAACGATATCACAGTTCAATGATTAAAACTATGGCACTAGTCCAAAATTGCAAATACAAGGCTTCATTTTTCTGGATATTTAATTAATTCACGCCAAACGTACATACGTAGCTACAGAATTTAAATAAAGTGCGTAATAGCAATATGCGTTTTAATATAATTTCTCTTAATAAAGATGTAATTAGAAACGGAGTAACAGAAACAATTAGGCAGGTCTACAGGTATTTCCGTATAAATAAGTGAGCTATTTCATACAGTCGGTAATCATTATCCTTACTACAAACGTTACTTTACTAACGCACAAGAACGTACAATTTGCTAAAAGTGCGCAATAATAGAGATCAATATGCTGACTCCGAAGCATATACATGTAGCCTTAGTTTGGTGTATAATGAAATTATTTAAAACTCACAAATAAACAAAATTGCATAAACTTTGCGTATAGCAATGTTCACACTTGTGCTATCTATACAACTCTAAGAAAAATATGGCTTAGAACCTGGTTTTTGTCTTCTATGTGGGGTGAACCCTCAAGAATGGAACTCCCAAATGGTTCTTAACATCTGAGAACCCAAAAGGTTCCTTACAGAACCATTAAAGGTGCTATACCTCAGTCAAAGAACTGTTTTTGTTCTCTGAAGAACCTTTTACATATAGAGGACAAGCTTAGAACCTCTTTCGCAACTTTTTTTCTAAGATTGTAATCATCTGATGAATTTTTTGTCGACAAAATACCATGCAGGGGCGACAGAGATTCTACTGAGAGAAGAATGCCCATATATACCTTAACAAATACATTGCAATTTTCCAGGAAAATACTGTAAAAACTTCCAAACTTACAGTATTTGGCTGTAATGTTGGAAACACAGGAAAAAACTGTAAATTTTATGTCCACTTTTCCAGACCTATAATGACAAATCTAAAGGTGAAAGCTTTATTCGAAATTTAATGAGTGACCCAACATCATTATCACTACTATGAATTTTTCAAGTATACATAAGTATACTCAAATATACAGAGAAAATACTGTAAAAATTCAGGAAAATATGGCAGCAATTCGCCACAAAATCCCGTAAATATAGCTTTTACAGGTTTTTCATTCAAATTATGTATATTAACAGTTTTGATTTCATACATTTTTTCCAACACCTGTAATTTTAAGTATATGCACTGTAAAAAAAGTGTAGTAGGCCTACTAAGTTAGGGTTGTTCGCAGTGCTTTATTATTCTCCACAAATTCAAATCGCTGTAATAACTCACCAAATATCTATGGTTTATAAGCGTTTTGGATTGAAATTATATTTTACAGTATACGGTAAATTTTACTGTAAATTGTTGTCCGAATTGCCATTAATTTTTACTGTAAAATTTACAAGTATTTTTTTTACAGTGTACACACCGACCATACATTTAAATTTCTAGTGTCTATTTTAGGTCGACATTGATGCATTTCCTTACTATATCACAATGTGCCCTAAAGCCAGACCTAAAGGAATATTTTCGTTCATAAAGAGTTTTGGTGATCATGAATTTTATGTAACGCACAAATCTACACAATTGCATAAACGGGGCGTACAGCGATGTTCACCCTTTGCTATATATTAACCTGATGATTTTGTCAACATGAACCAGATTGGGGGCGGCAGAGATTCTACTGGAGAGAAGATGCCCTATACACACACCTACCATAGCATTTCATGTCTATAGTAGATTCAACAACCATGTGCCACCCTAGTACTTTTTTCAGAAGGTAAGGGCATTGGAATTAGGGGCATGTGCAGTTGGTTGAACTTTAAAATTCCACGCTAAATCTATTGAAAAATCGAGTCCGAAAGCAGAGAAAAATCAATTCTATACTTCATGAAATCATTCAAGTCAACGTAAGCGCATTTAACAGGTACATTAACTATCAGAACATTCTGACCTAATCGTATTTTGCTTCAGTGGTATTCAAACGAACAGGCGATGTGAATGTTAGTTTTTGAGCGCCCGTTGTTTTGGATAAAGGAACACAAAAGTCTTTGCACTCTCTTTGTAAAATGATGATGCCAACATGAAAGGCCCGATTATCTTACTTCGTGTATGAACAGGTGAATCGGGCTACCATATTTCTTTTACTGCCTCCTCTCCCAACTAACTACGACGCTGTCCAAAACTTTTCCCTGTTGTACACGATTGGTTGAATCTCTATAATGTCCTATTTTAGTCGGCAAATTATGCATTTTCCATTTTCCATACTAAATCACAATTGCCCCAAAGTCATACCTAAAAAGACATTATTTTAGTTCTTAAGAGTTTGGTGGAATCATGATTCAATTTATTCGCACAAATATACAAAATTGCATAAACGTGCCTAATATAGTTTCCAAGTCAACACAATCTTTCTTTGCAGTGGATAATAATATTAATATCATCTGTGTTAACTCTGTCTCCCACAAAGCTATCCACATTTCAATAACATATGCATCTTTATTTGTGAAAGCTAATATAGGCCCCCTATAACCTATCAATGTCCTATTTCATTGTAAGAGCACTTTTTTTAGAGCACTTTATGACGCGTTATAAGCCATTGTTTTATATTGTTATTTTTTTCTCGCGACCTTTGTACGTTATATTAGGCTACACATACATATAGGCCGACAGTCCATATGGAGAGTGACATTCTCTTATCGCATTTCAATATCACACATCTTTCTTTGCGGGATATAATATTAATATCATCTGGTTACTCTTGGCTCCAAAAAGCTAATCCTTCAACATTTCACTGACACTTGCTGCATTTTTATATAAATTTTAATATATACCTATAAAAGGTCCTATATTCAACTTTGAAGAGGCACTTTTTAGATGTACTTTTCGCGTTATAAGCACTTGTTTTTCTTATTGTTTTTTTATATTGTTTAATTTGTTTTTTCTCGCAACCTTTTTGTTTTTCCTCCTCGCAGACCTTTGACTTTAGATACTACAACATACATTACATAAAGCCGACGTCCAGATGAGAGGGACTTTTTTAAATTCAAGATATAGACAGATCGCCATTTTATATAGTGTCATTTCTGCAATTCATTGGCAAGGGGTTCTGTTATAGCCTACCGGATTACCTTTGCCCTGCGAGGCAATTTGACCCACTCAACACTCCCTACAATTCAATTCGACGTCCAAACCGATATTTTGTGTTTTACAATTATGATTTTTGATGAGATAATCATAATTTTGGTACTGATAATTTCCTTTTCATTAAATTTGGTCCGGCAGCATCATAAAGCCCCCGGACCGTTAATCAACGCCCCGACCGACCCGAAGTCGGATCGTGTTCGGACGGGGAAATTTTCGGGTTTAGAGGCGTCCGCAGGGTTCTATCTATTCTGGTAAACTGAGTGCGTGATGTAAGCGTATAATTTAATATTATATTTGAATGGAATTGGATGGGAGAATTTGCAGCATAATGGATCGTGTGAATGTGCTAGAGTAGCCCCTACAGTAGGGTGAATGCGGCCATATATGGAAATTGGAATATTTGTCACATTATTCTGGACCAATGTTGGCCAATTAAAAATATAATACATTATAAAACCATTATCTGTTTTTCCTTGATGTCGTGTCTCTATATTCAGGCGCGGTCCACACTGTTAGAAATTTTGTAAATTTTACGGAAATTCGCAGCAGAAGTTCCAGACTTTTTTGGTAAATTACAGAATTTCGTCAATTAACGGAACTTTGACAGTAATTTTACAGAAATTGTCTCATATTATGGAAAAAATGTGTATTTTAACAGATTTTTTCCGTAATTATAAAATTAAAAGGAACGAAAAAAAAGTCCGGAAATTTTGCTAGCCAGAAATTTTTGAAATATTTCCGTAACTTAAACATTTGTGTATGTTTTTTTAATTTTGTTTTTTCTAAAACAGTTTCCTAAATTATCGGAAAATCTGTTTTCTTAATTTAGGAAATTTCGTACCATTGAGGCCGGGAAAAACAAAAAAAGGGGCGCGCGCCTTCCGTTAATTCTGCCATGCCTGCAAATCAGCCCATTTTGAGCTATTTTTTGACCAGTTACAGCCTTTCAGTCCCCCCGGTAATTTGTGACGTTTTTCAAATCCTGGATCCGCCCCTTCATGTACATGAGGGAAATAATATTTCAGAAAACACCGTAAATATTGGGTGAAAAGTAAAAGGATTTATTAGACTTGTGAGATATAGGCCTTGTAATGAACCTGGGTTAGGGAAAGGGAAAGGAGTTAACGAAGACAACTTCTCACATCCTGGGAAGTTTAAACAATGACAGCACGAACGAGTGGGAAATCCCTCTTTTGGAAGATTTATCACTATTTTGAGTGGAAATTTTGCTCTTTGAAGTACAAAACCCACTCTTTTTACTCTTTTGAGGAGTGACATTGTCATTCTTTTTACATTAGAGAGTATGTTGGGAATAAAATCGGTACCGTACCGCGCAGAGGCAACAAACTTTGTTAAAATATAGATGTGCGCTGTGAATAAGGACATTAAGGGAACGAGAACTCGTGAAGAGATTCCATTTGTGGGAACTTGAAGCGATGGCGATATAACCGGAGGA
>JAMKCH010052141.1:0-10766 GCA_023653785.1 Ophioderma brevispina | reverse complement strand
TATTATATTATCCAAAAACTATTATAAATGTGTATTTTAAAGTGCGAGATAATTATGTCCCTTTCACCATATCTGGCGTTTCTGTTTTGTTAACATGCGAAAAATCAGATGGTGACCATATGGTCACCTGCTATTTTTAACACCTAACAAAATACCATAGTGAGAATGGGACGTACCTCGTTATACAGGAAACGAGTGCCCATCTCCTCTTTCGAAGCGATTGGACCATACTTCACCATATAATGTTGGTGTAGGTTCTCTCTACACTCCTCTGTAGCGAGTCTGTTAGCTTCCACCATTGAAATTATGCGCCTATACCCATTTATACACTGAGGTAGAGAGAGGTAATTGAGGTAAATCAACTTACTCCAGGCGCAACACATGGGCAACATGCGGGCTCGAACTCACACCTTTAACGTGTGGGTCGGTGGGTGGGGCGCTTTTTATCCACTGGACCACATTGCCCACAATACCATAGTCGTATTATCATGATTATTCGATGATTTAGTTATCTATTATTCAAAAATATGATAAATAATAAATTAAAGTGCGAGGCATGTGATCACTTGCTATTCAAATTTTTCCTTTTTTTTTCTTTAGTAGGAAGAAACTTCGAAATGTTGGCTCATACATACAAATATAGTGGAATTTTGAAGATTTAAAGAATTAAAATGCTGAAATTAACCAGTTTGTTATTGTTCTAATGTTAAAGGGTAAATCCTTGTAATGCTGGAGGATTGCAAATGTAGCAATTTATTATATTGGCTTCTAAAATCATATACTAAGAGACATGTGTACAATCCCAATAAACTTTTTATTTTAATAGGAGGAAAAAATCACCAAATAGTGTTTTAAAAAGAAGTATTTGATAAATTTGTCATGCCTTCCCCAGCAGGAACACACCACAGTCCCCATAGACTTGTGTACGACAAAGAACTCTAATCAAATGAATTAATCGCTATAAAGCGACTGGTTATTTAAAACTGATATTTTGAGGAAGAATACGACCTTACCTCATCAACCAAATGAAAAAGTCATATGATTAAGGCTATTTTTTTTAGCTACAGAGCTCGAAGATTTGCATTTTTTCAACACGCCCCCAAAACTCTCAAATTATCAAAAATGGCAGCGAAAAATCTTTACCAACCAAATGTTTGTTATTAGTCCAAACATTGATAATTTCAAATTTATTGAAAAAACCAGCTTAACAACCTTTTGTTACTCCTCCTTTAGGCAAAGTGCACATTCGGACGCCAACACTGCTTGGCACTGACGCGTCTGCTACACCTAGTTTATTTATTGGTGTGATTCCATGCAAATTGCCATTCAGATAACCTCCCGAAATGTACCTATAAAAATCTATCCACAACCATACAGATAAACAAAACCGTTTTTGTCTTTTACACTGATTTCAAACCAACCGTATGCAGTTATATAGCAATCCTATCAGTAAACAAAGATACCAAACCTGGCTTTTTATGTTTTCCTAGTCCGGATAACAATCGCTTCTTATCCCTTTAAAAGAACAAAACAAAATTGTCATATAGTAGTTTCTAATAGTCAGACTTCTCACGATGATCCAATTTATCTGTAAAGCCCTACCCATCACCCACCAAGCTCGAAAGTCGCAAATATATGAAAACTACAAGCCAGTCCACAAATATCAGAAGTCGACGCCTCAACTTCGCCGCTCACTGCCTCATCAGGAAACAAATGTGCCTGTGTCCCATTTTTTCCTCTTGAAATCCAACACAAGGTCACCAGAGTCAAGGATGACCAAGATTAACCTATTGGCAACCACTCTGTCAGGACACCCTAATAGACACCCAAACCTGTCAAAACCTATGTGTGACCAGGTGCAGTGTCAATTAATCTTGGCTTCCGACAGAGGTTGACCAAAGTAACGTACAAGTAATCAATTTGGCATATATAACTAAAATATTACAATGGTAATTTGTAGATTTTATTGTCTGCCAGCATGAATCTAAACCAAGGTATATTAAAACTCAAAAGTTTACATCGTTTAGAACAATACTTTGTAGGCATCTACACAATTAGTATTTTTGGGCAAACTGTGACCAAAATTTCGTCATTTGATGAAGTGTGGAGACCATATTGGCCACCATCATGGATCTGAAGCAATAATAAGACTATAATGCATGTTTTTGTTGTCAAGCAACATGTGCATGTAGAAATGAAGCTAGAAGATTGAATTGGTTGAGACCTGATGTTAAAAATTCTATACTGAGTCTGACTTCATTATTATTCCTTAAGGAGGAAACAAATGCTCGAGAATTGGCATCATTTTTAGCTCAATCATACCTATAATCAATTGCCTAAGAAATTTAAGCAAAGCATTAGTCCTCCCGGTGGACATTGACCCCATTTTGGTCATCACCTCGATAAATCTGCGTCGGCCGAAAACGTGACTATCGGCATTTTCTTTTTCTGACACCATTTCAATACGGCTTTGCCGGATCGTTCGGAAGGTGGTTGTGTTGGATCATCGTGTAGCAAGATTCTCGGTAATTTCATAGTCTCTGGTAACCATCAAATCGATGGGAGTTTTGGTACATCACTTCATAAAGTTGCAGCGGCCGTCTGCTGGGCAGTTGGTTTATGTGTTGGGATATTCGTTGGGTTGACAAACCTCACTGGTATGAGAGTGATTTGGTTAAATAATATTAACATATCAAAACTATCATTCATTGAGGGAACTAAACTTAAAAGAGCTACAGCGTATGTTTAAATATACCTAGAATACTCATATGATAGAATACACCATTCCTCTCAAATTAAAAGTATTAATTAGGGGTTCTTAGGTGATCCATTTTTGCCTTTGGAGTGTTGGACGAAGCCTGGGCCTGCATTAAGAGTACCTGCTAACGTCGCCCATGCAGGCTTCCTATGTTATGAAACAAACTGGTTACATCACAGAAAAAAGAAACATCTATTTCTTCTTCCTATTTAAACCTCCTAGATTCTATTTCTTATTTATGAACGAAGGGCGGCTATTCAAAACATTCCGCATGCATTTTATTGGCATAAAATCAATCGATATAGACAGATGCATCATTGCAATGTTCGTGAGTGGAACCGGAATATCCTATCGGAAATTGCATTGGAATGCGAAGCTGAGTCAAATAAAAATCTCTTCTCCCCGAACGTGACGGTTCCCCCAACACTGAATGGCAGAAATTGCTTTTTCCAGTCAGTGTTTTTTTCTTATACCAGTGTAGAACACTACGCGCAACTGGGATCAAATACATATAATCCACTTATTAACCAATGATCTTAAGGGGGCATCTACCCCCAACCTTTGTGGAGCAGGAATTTCTGAGTTTTCTTATTTCTGAATTCTCCCTAATCGTTAGCTTTATTTTCCTTTTTATTTGGTGAAAATCGGACATTCCGCTTTCCGATGCTACAGTTGATCAAAGTGCATTGTACAACGCAAGTAAAATACCGATTTCTTAGGTTTCTTATTGTTGTTCAAGCAGCTATATTACTTTTTATCTTATTGTTCTTCAAGCAGTGTAATTTAAGAAAATGCCAAAATACAATGTATAATTGGTTGGCTAATTATTTGATTATTTCCTGATATTTTTGTATTTAATTTAAGCATAATAATTTTATAAATAAATTTGACATTTTCAAATCCAAAAAGCTGGCCTAGCAATTTTATAAATAATCATTACTGTTAATTGTTTCGTAGAACTTTGATTCCGCTATATCTTTGTTTTGTCAATTTGGCCGGCACTTGGAAATTTGCCCCAAAACTTTTGGCACTTCCGAATGGTGTATGACACCAAATTGGGCCACAAAATGTAGGTTTATAATGCTGCTGGCCACTAAATGGGAGGGATTTTTGATATCTGGCTTACTTTTTGATTTATAAGCCTTCAAAGTCACATCCAGCAAGAAGATGAATTTTTAAGAAATTGGTTGCCATGGCAACTAGGATTAAAATTGAAAATGTCTCCGCATTAGGTTGCACAGCTTGACCCATGTAACTTACCTGGATAAGAAGACAACTGGTAAAAAAGACCTTATAGTACTAATTTTTGGGGGCACAATGGTGCAATTTTGATTTACCACCAAATTCAACACATTTGACCTTTGACCCATACCCCAGACTTTGCATATGAGTATCGAAATTTACAATAAATATATTTATCTGAAACGACCCGCTGTCAATATGCTTTGTAATGATATATAACACGCCATACTTCCAACATTGTACTACTTCTACCCTAATTCTCCCTTACCTGCTTTTCAAAATAACACCTCAAAAGAGGGTAGATGCCCCCTTAAGCACTATTAGCACATTTTTTGTTTTGAAGAGCGCCCCCAATTTTTTCAAAAATTTTGAGATTTTTACACGTTTCATGTAACTTGGCTAGTAAACTATACCTGTGAATGGTAAGCTCGAAATGTCTATGTGTCACAAACAAAGGATTTTACTAATGATTTTTCGGGGATCCCCGTAATAATTCAACGGGTTGGAACCGGCCTTCCCATGTGAAATAGCCGGGAATACGCCAGTACGTGTCTACGTTCATCCATTAAGTTGTTTTTAATAGTTCAGGCACGTCAAGTTAGAGGTTATTTTCTAGCGGTGGCACTATTTCATCATGGACGGACATAAACGTAATATTTCCAGCTCTGCCGTTACTAGTAAGTCCAATCTGGGATCCCAAGCTTTAATTACAAAATCGATTATTTTGTGATAAATACGCATTTTTAGCATTTTCTCGTTCGCAGGTTATAGTTTCCTAGACAATACACAAAAGTACAAGGTGCAACAATGTCAAATTTGATAAATGGGGGGCTCTTCAAAAAATGTGATAATATTGTTTAAGCAAATGCATAATCTCTATATAACATGAATGTGTGCATTTTAAATACACAAGGAAATGTTTTTTTGAATAGCCGAAATTCGCCATAACAAAGAAATGTTTTATTGTTTACATATATATATTTCATGTAGGGATACCTGAGGACTGTTTCACGGGCATTCTGTGAGGGGCCCGGGGACGTCATCAAAAAAGTAAAAATGATACACCCATGAACACGGAATAAGATTTTATTTTTAGAGGGAGTAGGTTTGAGAGGCTGAATTACGTCTGTCCAAGGGTCATATCTGTATATAAACATGCTAATCGAATATTTAGGGTTTTGTTCCCCTTTAATCTTCATTTACGTCCATTACAATATATACAACACAAAGACATGTCTGAACATAGACATATGTAACTTTCACATCCAACCTTACAGGCCATTACCTGTAAAAACCATAGCAACCGGTTATGCTCAAGTAGTGCATCCAAATATTTTAATTAACCGTGGCTGGTCCATGATATTGAGTAAAGTGGTTTGTTTAGGGGTTAGCTTCAAAACTCAACCGTAGGTTGACCTTGTAGCTCATTATTAACATAATCATTCTAAAGCGGAAAGAATCGGTTTAAATCTACGAGAGCCGAGGGTTGGAGGGTTTTAGCTATGAAGCCAACCACTGATACTTTGACCTTTGAATTGTATCTATATAAATCTTATAGATAGTAGATACGGTGCACTTGTGGGACATATTACCACCGGCAGGTTCCTGTTGCTACAGCATTACTTGGATTGATATCACGGATCGGAAGGCTGCATGTTTGGGGGGGTCATCTCAGGATTGGACTAGCTTGGCCAGGCAATGGCTACTTCTATAGTGTATCTAGGAATATCTTATCTGTAACAGGTTTAATTGGAAGCAAGACGCGAAATGAACGTTCTAAACCCTTGCCGAATCGCGTTAATTTATCCCGGGAACACAAGTGGTTTGTAGATCGTTTTGTTCTGTTCCAGCTCTCCCTCGGTAATATTTTTCCCTCAGGCTCTTCCCCTCTACCACAGGCTCTTCTATCTTGTTTATCCATACAATTCTTATTCCGTTCAATATTATTTCTTTTCATCTAAAAGTGTTTAGGTGCACTGTTAAAAATGCTTCCTAATTTTACCAGAATTTACCTTTTAAATTGCGGAAACCCCAATTATTCAATTCACACTTTATTACCTATATCTAAATAAAATACAATTGGAAGCAGAAAAATATAAATAAACAGTGGCTGTTAAAAAAAATAATACTACAATTTTGAAAACAGGTAGTATTTCTACGCTGACCGTTATTCTAATTCCGTAATAGGTGCTGTTGTAACTTACTTTTTAATGTAAGAATATGAACTATAAAATCAGTTTAACATAAAATGTGTAAATAACGTCTTAGTAAGTAACATTCATTAAAATGCAAATCTTATTTTCCCTATCATTTTTAAAAAAATAGTTTAAAAACTCTTTTCCTCCTTGTTGGGGTAGTTTTAATTTGAAAAAAAAATAGGACACAGACACATATATATTTGATTTTAGCATTTACTAGCAGTAAAGTCTGTAGGTAGGGTAAGGTTAGAACTTGAATCTTAGGCTAGGTCGCATCTATGTAAGGTATGTATTACGTTTTTTTATTCTATGGATGATTAAGAAATGGTGACATTTATGTGTACATTACTATATATAAAAGAAAAGTGTTATAAACTGTTTTAACTCTTTATTTGCACATTTTCCCTTTGTTATTGCCTTTTTTCAATCTGTTTTCAATGTGTTTGCTGAACTATAACTTTGTTACAACCATGTTGTAACGTAATACAACGTTTTGTATGATTTCATAGCTACAACGTTAAACTTTGGTCAGAGGATTGTAACGTTTTAATTCTTAATATTGTTTAAGAAAGTCAAAAACCAACAAAAACGTTTGGAACCTCTATAACTGAATATTTTAGTGTTTGCCCTAATTTGCCCGCAGTAAATTGTACGACTAAATCCTTTACATTGAGAAGACAATAAAAATGATGCAATTGAAACAATTAGGTCAATGGCAAGAAAGTACTTTTATTGAACCGCATTGCCAATGCATTGTAAATGCAGAATTAATCTACTTTCTTAAACATGCCTGTTTTCTTCTTGTTTTTGTTTTTTAAATTTGTCAAACGTCTTTATTTTTATCAATAGGTGTTGGTATCGGGACTTTGTGCAGTACCAATGATTTCTTGCTGTACCTGGTATTTTCGCACGGAGGATGTGCCCTAATAAACGGTTTATCTGTAGTTGGTGGTTCTGTTGGAATGATGCTGCTTCCTCCTTGTACGGAGATCGCTCTGAAGAAATATGGCTGGAGAGCCACAATCATACTTTTCGCTGTTTTCAGTTTAAATTGATGGTTGCGGCCGCTGTTATACGACGGCCCACAGCAAAACCCATAGAGCATTTTAAACAAAACAGAACCGATATGAGAACGAGAAACCGATGTATTCGACAACTTTACAGAAAAGGCAGAAAGAAATAAAACTTCAGGATGACATTAAGAAAGAAAGAAACTTGCGGGCAATTTGCAAGCGTGTTTCGAAAAGTTTATGTTTTGGAATATTTACTTTGAATTATAAATTTGCCACATATGAAATTGTATTTCTCTTATACGCAATTGGGTACACTTCGTGGGTTGTGTTTTTTGGTGCCCCATGCAATACATAAAGGAATTAATGCTGTCAACGCTGCTTTCTTGTCGACTCTGGGAGGATTCGGTGCAATATTTGGTCGTTTATTACATGGACCATTAATTGATCATGGGTTTATCACAGGCCATGGTCTGTTTGCCTTGCTCTCCTTTATTTGTGCGTGGGCATTTCTTTTGGATCCACTGGCTAAGTCATATCATACGCAATTATGTTAGCATTCATCGTAGGAATTTCTATTGGATCTCGATATCCACTGTCAGTTACCATGGTAACTAAGCTACCAGGTTTCGTCAAACCCAAATTGATGGTGTCTGCGATTGGTTGGACACACTTTTTTCTTGGAGTTGGGAAGACAATTGGAGGACCACTGACAGGTAGACTATGGTCATCATGATGATTATCTTAATGGTCATAAATCATTCAAGGCTTTGTACGTCTACCTATATCTAAAACTAATAAATTTACATTTCTTCAACTATTTGAAAGATCCAGGAAACTTAATCCGTTAAATATTTTTCCTAAAGCATTACATCATAAAAGAAATAAATTACAATAAACCACATATTTAAGAAATTTAAGAAATATTTTGATGTTAAGCCTCTGAAAAGGCGGATGATGTGAACCACCTCCGCTCGTTAGAGATGGTAAATGATAGACTGATCGAGGTAGCTATCCTAGCCAAGAACCAATTCGATGTTTCCAGTCCAAAAATGCCTTACGGTGTATTAAAACCTCAACATGTTATTCGCCGGTTTCGCCTGGTTATTTCTGGTTGGAACGGTTTCTATATGAAACAATGAGGTACGGTCCAACTGCCATGAACCGCTAATTAGCCGAGGGCTTAGTTTTGAAGCCGCTTTTTATTTGTCTTGTTTCTTTTGTGAGCGTGTTGTCCTAGGAACCAACAGTACAAGGGCTAAGGGCATCTCGCCCTTTATCCCCGGTAACGTCACTGGTTTAACACTAAAATATATCAATTTCGATTAGACGTGTTCTTTTGTGTTAAAGGGCGTGTTCAGATGTCTTTAGGACATCCACTGATTACACCCGGAGTCGATCGATTTGGATATCAGCTGAAAGCCGTATTTTTCTCATTGTCGGCCTGAAATTTGAGCCCCAAATCCATTTCATCCAAGATATATAACAAAAAAACGGCCCGTTTTATTGGTTAACCCCTTTATTAGCACGGTATTGAATAGGGCTTCAACATGCATTATTGCGCGGCTACCATCAGAAACCGCAGTTTGTTTTCCACGGAACTTGATGGGGGTATGTGCAAGTGCCAGGCAATCATATCAAGTAGAGAAACAATACACATAAATCGGAACAACACCTTAAAGTATTCAACATGTTTAAAGTGATATTTTAGTTTGTTTCAGGTTGGCTCTTTGATGTCAGTGGAAACTATTACTGTCGCTTTGGTTATGATGGGTAATTTGAACTACTGGTGACGGTCACTCTATGTACTTGATTCTCAAGGGAAGGTTTATCTCAAAAGAACATAAACATGACACCCAAGTCGTTCAACTATTAAACACGGTTAAAACATACTCGAAGCATGTATACAGATTGGCAACCACTACTTCAACGGATTAGGGCGATGGCAAGTAGACATCATGATGATCCAGGTGGACTTCGCTCCAAATCAAGTTCCCTAGCCAGTGGAGTATTGATAAAATTATGCTATGGGGCCGTTCATTGATTACGGGTTTTTTTGGAAGCGCCGCGCTGGGAGGATTGAATATTGACACGACAAACGTTTACACAACACCCCTAAAGGAGATTTTTTAGGATACATGATGGGTTGTAGAAGATTTACCGATAACGTTTGGAAAGGTTTAGATATGAACAAGCATGCAAAGAAAACCAGAAAACATAATTTTGAACCTTTTTGTCGTGCACGACAAAAAAATACTAAATCATCAGTTTATTAAAAAAAGACGTGCTTTGGGATTATTCACTTCAGGTGGGGTTTAATGCAATGGTTAAAATTATAAATTATGGAAAAATTCCAGTGTCGACAAACATTGGTGGTGCACTGTTTCGGAAATGTCCTTGTGTCTAAATCTTAAGGATATGAGAGCCAGACACCAGTACCATTGTTGGTGTGCGTGGATAAGTGCAAACCAGGCCTGACCAAAAGTTTACCTCCGAATGAAAATTACAAGAGAATATTGAGTCAAAAGCTACTATCGGCCTTATTGTATGTACAATTGGATTATTGGCAAAAAACTTTGAGCAGGTGTCTTAACAAGGAAGGTAACGCTACCTCCCTTTGCCGGTGATCGTCAGATTTCCTCTTGGGACGTTAGAGATACGCTATTTCTTAACAGCCCAGATTTCATAATGCTGATAGGTCAGTATTAAATTAATAATTTTACACTAACCCTTCTTTATGATATCAAAATTACACAACCCCCTTATATTTTCCCAGCCCTCTCCGCTCATCATAATGAACGAGAGATTTCAAATAACGGGTGGTCCCTAAAAATGTGAAAATTCTGATTGTGCCCTGATGTAAAAGCTTCCAGTCGAAAAATATCCACACCTGAAGGATTAAGCTGGAAATGTTTTTCAAAAATTTTGAAATTTCTAATTATAATTTCGTATTAGAGCAAATACGGGAAAATTCAGCCTATGTTTTATATTGAAATATAAGCAAGTCAAGATCACGTTTTTTCTCACTTTAAGACATTTCTGTCATAGCCAAATACAAGGTAAGAGATCTATGAGTGCTAATCTATTGGAAATTACTATTATGACACAAATCTGGGTGCCTCAAAAATATCTCGTTGCACCTTTAAAGGTGTATCATACGCTTAGTTTATGTAGGATTTGTATAGTCGGCGGCGAGGCCGGGGAGGGGGGCGGCCCAGGGGGGCGCGCGCCTCCATGCCAATTCTGCAAAATCTTGCAAAATCAGCCCATTTTTAATTTTTAATGTTGGTATGATGAGATTACTATAGCTACGTTTTTTGACATTTTTTCAATCCTGGATCCGCCCCTGGTCGGGCGGGGAGGCGGCTTCATAATAGACAATGGTGTTTAGTTGTGGAATCCATCGGTTGCCACCTTGGCACATTTGGGCAATTTGAGTAATTGAGGTCACGGAGCACATAAGGAATTAAATTTATGTAGATTTATGGGGTTCGAAAGGGCATAGTTCCGAAGGGGCATTAGTCCGAGTTCAGCATAAGGTGGTTTCATACCGAAGGG
>JAMKCH010052140.1:0-10359 GCA_023653785.1 Ophioderma brevispina | reverse complement strand
CCAATGTAAATAAAATCCAGCAATGCCGTGCTATTTTAGAACTAATTAACCAATAGAACCTGGTCAGTTATAGTTGTGTTCTTTAGTCATGATCACCGCAATTAGGGAAATATTCCGGTTTACCGGCTACCAATGCTTCCCGGTTGTGCGAGTCAGATTTTTCACAAATGGTTCCAATTATAGACACACTCCAAAATGACCATTGGAATTGGCATGAGAATATTGGATATGTTCAAAACCATCAACAAGCCTCATTTGGGATACCACTGATACGATACAGCACATGTTAAGCATTTATTTATGCCATGAAATACGGTATGGCCCTAACAAGTGCTATTAACAGTGAGCATGGAGTAAATAAATACTTACTAAATCAATTTCAGAATTGCTCATTTCCCTCAACGGTATATCTTGAGCACAACCGTGATTCATTCCTCTGATATCCTAAATTTTGCTTAGTAATCCCTAGATAGGTGGTGCAACGTATATGAGGATCTTTATTTTGCCATACACAGGCGTTCACCTGTACGTGGAATTTGTTCTATCAATCCATGAACAAAAGATGTCCACATTTCCAAGTACAAGCACACCTTCCATGCAGGGCATCTAAATCTGCCTACGCGTATCTGTAGATGCCATGTGTGTACTGTGCATTTGAATTCTTTTGTTCTATCAACCCATGAACAAAAGAATTTCACATTCCAAGTAACAAGTACACGCCTCATCAGGGGCATCTACATCTGCCTACTGTGTAGCTGAGATGCCATGTGGTGTACTTGGGCATTTGGAATTCTTTTGTTCTATCAAATCCTGAACAAAATAAATTTCACATTCCAAGTACAAGTACACCCCTCTCGCATGGCATCTAAATCTGCCTACTGTGTAACTGTAGATGCCATGTGTTTACTTGTGCAATGTGGAATTCTTTTGTTCTATCAAGCCGTGAACAAAAAGAATTTCACATTCCCCGTACAAGTTGTATGCCTTAGCATGGATCTAAACCTCCTAATATCTTGGCAAACATGTGATGTGATCTGGGAAAACCCCGCCACATGTCCACAGACATATGAAAAATAAAGAAACAGCTTAAAATCTTTAATTGTACTTTATTTTTTTGTCATGTTGTATCAGGCACAACTTCTGACCTGTGTATCAAGAAGAAAGAAGTAAACATTATGAAAACTTAATATTTCAAACTCCTGCAGTGATAGTAAAAACTCAGAAATAATAAATTTCCCCCTGTGGCGGGTTTTCCCCAGATCGCATCACAAATTTGAATTTAACAATACCACATTCTGCAATTGATTGATCACTTCACAATTAACACTTCCTTTTTTTTTGTTTCTTAAGCAATTTTGTTTTCTTCTTAACTCATTGAATTCCATTCTGAGTGTGAAGACTTTTAATATCAATGTTGGTTATCAAAGTTCTGATTGAGGGAGAAACGTGTTTTCTTCTACGTCGTGCTTGACTTGGACAAGCCAGCAATCACTGGACTTAAAACAAATACAGCCTTTCCCTTGTCTGGAACTCTTGAAATGAATTCATTAAACATTCCTAAGATAATAATATAATGATCCAAATCCCCTCAGAGAAGGATGGATTTAGGGGTTAAACAAAGTTAGACATACTGACTACAATTTGTGCAATATCCCCATAGAGTATGGAACATAATGGAGATTTATGTAGGATATCATAGATTATTGTTCCAGAAAGTCAAAAAAAAATTGCACTTTGTAGCGTTCAGAGTCTTGGGACAATCTTTTTTGTACAAGAATTCAAAATGGGGATAGAATAAATAGTTTGCCCATGGGAATATTTTATCAGTACTTTGACCCAAAACAATGTCAATATAAGATTTATCCACTACTATTAAAAAACATCACTCTTTTTGAGAAAAATTACTTCTAAAACTGCAGCCAAAGTCCAGGTCAATATGGTAGTGAACAATACAAAACTATTTGTTTTATCTATTATAAGGATAGGGCCATGCTACTTGACGTAGAGATAAACTACCTGTGCACTTTCTGAAGGAACAGAAGCCGCTCTCAGTATGAATACCTAATCATAAATAATAAATCACCAAAACCTCAAACCGGCAAACCAGAACCCCTGCCAAGCAGGCGGGCAACCCCGCAATTATACTCGCCCATTAAATTACCACCCACCCCAAGCGAAGAGATTCCTCTCAGAGGGATGGTGCGGGAGGGCATCTACGTCAACGGTAAGCATGCTAATCCTGATAGATAGATAAAAACAAATAGTTTGGATATCTATCGGCGATTACGTTACCTTGAGACGTAGATGATAACTACTTTGCATAATCTACCTAAGTACAACTAGCACGCTTATAAAGGCGGGGGGGGGTTGAGGAATCTCGTCCGTGACGTAAATAGTGCTAAGGTTTGAGGTATTTACCGGACACGGGAAAGACAGACTTTGAAGGCAGTCTCTCAGCTAGGGGCTACATATACCCAAAGGAGGCCTCGCAACAAGATTTAGCTGAGCAAAAAATGTCGCCTAGGCCTCAAATGGTCTAGGCTAAATTGCTACAAGAAAACTCACATATTGGCTATCGACAACAAGTTAGGACAGCGATCAGAAAGAAGTTCATCCGAAACAAGGTCTTACAGAAAGCGTTGATGAATGATGAAAGTAGTAGGGGTTCGCCACGACGTTGTCCTCAGATAACCTCGTTTGAACGAACTCCCCTTTGAAAAGGCCCAGGAGGCCAAAATGACCTAGTAAAATGGGATGACGTGGATACCAGAGTAAAAGCGGCTCCCGACCTTTCAAGAACTTCACCCAACCAACCCACAAGCAAGCTTTGGGAATGCCCTAAGGCTTTTGGGTGGTCACAAAAAGGTGTGCGGTGTCACCCCGAACAGTTCATTGTACGCTCAAGATTCCCAAGGCACGAAAATGGGCACCATACCTTGTCGTCTTCGAGGAGAATATCTCGTGATAAAGTCTAACCTCAAAAGGCTATCAGCGAAAAATAACCCTTAAATTTGTCGCCAGAAAAAACCCTCAAAAAATTAAAGGAACCCCATGCGCGAGAAAAACCGCCGGTGACGCCTATCGCAGCACATGCAATTACGAGCATCTCCGCCCAGAGCCAAGGCCACAAGGAAGGCAGTTTATAGGGTAAGATCCCTGAGCAACGCCGACGAGAGCAGCTCAAAGGGAGGAACCTTGAGGTATTGTCAAGAACCTGGTCAAGCTCCAAGGAGCGACCTAGGCCTGGAATGAGGTCTAGTATTGACCATACCGTCCAAGAGGAGATTAATCCTCGGGTTATCACTGAGAGACGACCCATCGAAAAAAAACCTCGGTGAATAGCTCTTATCGCGGATTGAGATCCGCGAACCGTATCCGCCTGTATAAATTAAGGTCGAATCACTCTGTCAAGAACTCGCACCTATTTACAGGGGGCACGGTGAGAGCACAAATCTCTGTTTTGCACCACGCGAAAAATACGGTGTGAGACGGTGGAGAGCAAGTTTGAGTGTCGATTGTCGTCGACCCCCGGCGACCAACGCTGCAGATTCTCTAGGAAATCCCTCCTCTTGGAGTTGATTTTCCGATAACGTCCACAGTCATTGCAATTGGTCTAAGTTGTGGCATCTGGCGTCGGTGCCTGGGATTCTGAGAAGGTCGGGAACCTGCGGAAGAAGTCGAGGTGACCGACCAAGACGCTCCAGAAGGGGTTGGAAACCAGAAACAGTCTGGGCCAACGCGGAGCTATCAACAGAAACCGTGCATTAGGACGGCGATATTTTGTCCAGCACTTGGGGATCAGAGGAAGGGGGAAAGGAGTACACCGTTATCCCCTTCCAATCCGCGACAACGGCATCCACGTGGCTGGGAGAGACCTAAGGGTCTCTCCTGCGGGGGAGCAGAACACCGAAGTTGGTGACTCTGTGCCGACGCAAACAGATCGATACTGGGCTCGAACATTAGAACAAAGATTGTCTGAGCAACTGAACGCGACAGCGCCCACTCCGCGGAGCGTCAGAGGGTAGGCGTCTTGAAAGATGGTCGCCAAGACCAAGACATGGTCACAGCCCGGACTATGGACGGATACCAATGAGATCCGGCCTCTATGCACACAGAATAGCAGTCGGCGAGTGTATAGACAAAGAGTGTGGGGACCGAGTCCCCCCGTCTGTTCAGATACGACACTAACGTAGATAGAATTGGCGGACTGAACTAACACGATGGTGTCCCGAACCAGATGTTCGAAATGATGGAGAGAACGGTGAACCGCCATAGTTCCAGAACATTGAAATGGTTCTGCGCTCCTGAGGAGACCAAGGAACCGTGAGCTCTGATCGGGTTAGGTGGACCCCCCCCCCATCCCGTCAAGGATGCGTCCGTAGTTACGTACCGAACAGACGGGGGAGGAAACGTATGACCTACCGCCACGTTCCGATGTTCTACCCACCACTCTAGTTCTGGGCGAATCAAGTCGGACAGCGGAATTATCCTCCAAACCTCGTGCAAACTCGGTCGAAAATGACTGAGGAAATGGAGTTGACTTGCTCTCATGTGTAACCGACAGTAAGGAATCAGATTTACCATGCTGACATGAGCCCCAGTTACTTCAGCAAGCAAGCTGGGGCTTGGTGAAAGTTGCTGATCGCTCCGGCGAGGGAGTCACTAACCCTCGAGCCAGATCCAGTCGAGCCCCAGATATAAAGAGGCGACTGGGACGGAACTAGGATGGATTCGTCAAATCATACTGAATCCAAGTTCCATGACTGTCCTGAGACACAGGCGGAGTGTGATGGAGCGCCATCTCCGACGACTCGGCCACAACAAGCCAATCGTCCAGATAGTGAAAAGACGATCCACCGCTCCGGAGGAGCGCTCCCACCGCCTTCACCACTCGCGTGAAGACGAGTGGTGCGGTCGAAAGACCGACGGGTAAGCAGCGGAACCTGTAAGCTTCCGGTTTTTTTTTCTGAATTGAATACTGCAGGAACCGCGGAAATCCTGATGAATCGGGCGTGTAGGTATGGCGTCTCCAATGAAGTAGCCCACTTTTGGTCTTGGATCGGGGATTTGAGCACGGCGGTAAAGGTCTCCATCCTGAATTTCTTTGGCCTGATAAACCTGTCGAGAGGCTTGAGATCAGGATGGGTCGCCAATCCCCGGTCTTTTGGGAGCAAGAAAGAAAGCTCGACCAAAAACTCGGTCGTGTGTTAAACAATGATTGGGATAATGGCACCCTGGACCGCAGAGTCTTGACTTCCTCCAGAAAAAGGCTCGTCTCCGAGCTAAAACCACCGGCAACCTGGTAACACGATCTGTACCGAACGAATTGGCCAGGGGAGGGGAAGGAACTCTAGGCGGTAACCACGACGAACTACATCGCATACCCACGTCCGTGATGGAATCACCCATTTGTCTGCGAAGTATGGATTCGGCCACTGGAGGGACTGTCCCGTGGGTCGGAAGCAGCTGGGTGTGAAAGCGAAGCCGTCGACCCCAGGACCCTCAAACCCTCCTCTGCTGATTCCCACCGCCCCCCTGGGGCTTTTGGTACTTAGCAGCAGGGGTGAAAAGAAGCCTTCGGTCCAGAGACTTCTTGCCCTTGTTTCTGGACCTCCACTTGCTCCTTCTCTTCTTGTTCTTGGATGCAGTAGAAGAAGAAGGCACATACCCTTAGTAGGGGGGGGGCAGGAGAAGAGGGGAGGGGAGGAAGAGGCTCCCCTTCTGCGCAGGTGCTGCCACATTAGTGGTCTTACTGCGTTTGCTAGCAGAATCACCCCTCAGAGGAGCCATGCCTGGCGCAGTTTGTTCCGATTCATTTCGGACCTTGCGAGCCAGACGGCGGACTGTTTACAAAGGGTCTCCCCGATAGTGTAGACGGATTACAGGGGCACCTCACGTAAACTTCGTCGCCAAGTCAGCTCCATAGGCACTGCGGGCAAATGCACGCATTGCATTCTCGCGCAAAAGAAACTGACCTAAGAGCAAACGAATCGACTTCATGAACCTGGCAATTGGCCATCTCGAAACCAGTTTGAGCAGGCACTGCCTCATGGAGAGACTAGACTCTCCCTGCCACTGCACTGCCTGGGAGCACTGTAAACAAGTGGTTGAGCAAGGGCACTGGAGGATGACCCCAGACGAAAGCTGCGCCCGGAAAGTTCGTCCAAGCGAACCTAAGTGCCACCTCCCAGAAAGGGGGTACTCTGAAAGCGGCGAACGAGAAACCCGACGGAACGGTGCCTTGCTAATATCTTCATCCAGTAGGGGAACCATTGAGGGAGTCTCATAATCGTCCTAGGAACCGAAAGAGGGTGGAAAAATTGACCACAGGTCGAAAAGTCACGGAGATAGAAATGCGCAAAAGTGCTGAATGCACGTCATGGGTACTGTGAAACGCCGGACCCCCGTAAGGGAGCGTACGCACATACCTCCCAGCCGGAAATGGGAATTTCCTGACTCCTCCGGTTCTCATTCCACAGAGAGACCCAGGCGCACCGCCGCATTTCTCAAGGCTTCAACCCGAGAAGGCGGGAAAGGAATGCGTGCAGCTTCGCTTCTATAATCCGAAGCAGACTCCAAAGGCACCCGGGGGGGTAGGTGGGTACCTGCTGAGTTGCTCTTCTTCCTCCTTCGATGAAGGGGAAAGTCTCAGAACTTCTGGACTCTGAAGGAGAAAATCTGAGGTCCTCGTCAGGCCCTGCACGAGAGGATGTACCACTAAGGAGAACCACTCCCATGGCGGCTTTCGAAGCTAGTACTCCGACTCGAGCCGGTCGCCCGCACCTCCAAAAACCCCATCTTGAGAATGGTTGGGCGGAGGGGGGGAGGGGGGGGCCCAGCAAGGATAGCCTGAGGCGGGGAACCCCTGGGGGCCACCAAGCTGCCACGGCATACCTTGAGGTAGACAAGGCCCTGAGGCCCCCACACTACCAGGAACCATGGGTGGATACTGAGATACTGTGGTCCAAGGCCAAACAAACCGTCCAAAGTAATCGGACGAAGGCAATGATGACGAACACCCTCAATTGGGCTATTCAAGTCCACACCCCCTCCCCCTGCGAGATATCAGCACGACCCTCTGTACTGGAATCTCAGCTCGGGAGGTGACCACCCAATACTGTATACGTGATGGACCGTACCCAAATCGACCTTGGGGATTATGGGACGGACACGAGTATCACAGGTTTGCTCCTTCTTTCCAACAAAAGGCTCATCGCGGCCTTGTAAACTACTACTCGGCTGGGCAGTGACAATGCCACCTGCCCGAGTGTATACCGAGGGCATCGACCGAGGGTCGTTGCCCTAGAGCAAAACAGGATTGAAAGGAATCAATCGGGCGATTGTCCAAAGAGTGCACCCCAGCCATTGTTGTGCGTGAGGCATGACTAAGCGCCGGCACAATGGGCTGGGACTCAGGTTGAGTCTGACCCTCGAATAAGAGGTCTCTAAGCACACCTGAAGTGGAGGACCAGACACACCTGCGTGGGTGATTGAAGTCGATTCAGATAGTCCAGTCGTATTGACCACCCGGGGGTGCTCGCAACAGAATGCGAGCTAAGCCAGTTGCCAATGACGTCAAGGTCATCGAAGCAAAGGCTGTCGCTGATCCTAAAGGGTACCTTGAAGGTCTTATGGCATCAAGGTCGGAACCCTGGGATCGCGGCTCCCCTCAAGAGAGGAAGACTGGCAATTACCAGGTAGTGTCCTGGGATTCTCAAGAGGATCGCAGCAAGACCATGTGCTTGAAATCAGCTCTAAAAAAAGAAGCCGCCGGGGAAACACTCTCACTCCTGAGGCGGAGCAGAACCCAAGGGCGTCTAGGACCCGCCGAAACGGGGCGACTACCCATGGCGTGTGGGACTTCGACTCCTTGCCGCCGCAGGAGGATACCCCACACTACGAGGGATTCGACCACGGCCGGACGGGATAACCCTCTGGCCTCCCACACCAGTAGGAGTGGGGCGACCGCACCCAGGGGTAAGGACCCCGGGGTAGCGGAGGTGGGAGCGTGATGAATATCTGCACGACCGTTAATAGCATCACCCCAGATACCACAGAGCTCGTCCCGGCTCCATTGGTACCCGAGGAAGAGACGACAGTCGGATGATCAGAACGGCCTTGAACCGATCGATAACGGAGAGTCAGCCTCAAGGCTACAACCACCCCTGCTTCCTTTTTCTACCTACTCTCCCACCTTTACCTTTTTAGGCTCTTCGGGCGAAGACCCAACGCAGCAGCACAGAGCGTGTCAAGGAGAGAACATCCTAGTGAACAGCACTAAAGCCTAACACAGGGGAAACGGGAGCGCGAGAAAAAGGGCGACATAAAAGGCCAAAGGGGGTGGGCGTCATCAAAAAAAATCTGAGCCGGCGCATTTGGAACAGAACGAGCATATGACAAGAAAAGAACAGGGAAAAAAAAATAACCGCGCCAATAAGTCTACTCCAAGCCAAAAAAAGGCTCGGGCTAAGACGACAGCGTTAGTGGTGGAAGCTATACCGACGAACTAAAACGTGGTGGAGGAAAGGGAAAAACAGAGAAGTTCACTAAACTACGAAATCAGCAACGTTACAAACAAGTCACCCCGAATATACTGACGACCTGAATGAAAACGCGTAGGAAGATACGTGTTGTAATAGACAATAGGTAACAACGTACTCTGTTAAACATTTTCAAGATACCCTTAGCAAGTACGGTAAAGATAGACTAGGTTTTACATACAATCCATGCAAGGTGCCGAAAAGGGTAACGAATTCCGCTACCCAAACAACTCCGTGTGGAACAAGAGTCACCAAAAACGCCCGAAAAAGTCCCAACCGGGCGCTAAAATTGACCAGAATGTAGTGCCAGAACAGTCCCTATCAAATTAGCGAACCTATCGGTAAGAGCTCACATTCACCTGCCAAAAACCCTATCAAACTAGAACTAACTAAAAAAGACACCGGTCTCTTGGCTGTCATGAAATTTAATGGGGAGAGTATAGTGCGGGGTTGCCCGACCTGCTTTGCAGGGGTCGTGTGCCCGGTTTGAGGTTTGGTGATTTATTGATTTATGAATTAGGTATTCATATGCCTGAGAGCTGGCTCTTTCCTTCAGAAAGATCAAAGGAGTTAATCATCTACCTCAGGTAAGCAGTAATCCGCGATATATACTTAAGTGCTACTCATTACACCCTTGTTCCCCGAGCATTACTGAGGGACATTGCTACCCTATTCACCACTGCATGTTCGGCTGCTGTGAGCTATAGTATCATACCTCTCTTAGAGAAAAGACATTCACAATGGTTTAGGGAATTGATCATAACTTCCCTCACAGTTAGGAGACCCGAAGGCGATCGCAGTCATTTTTCACATGACGCTTCTCCTTCACATGCAAGCATATCACCAAAACATTTGTTAAAACTGTTTGTAATTTTTTTTTGGGGGGGGGGGCAAAGTTTTTTTGGGTCAGCTACCTTTAATAAGAATAAATTTACAAAAATGGACATTTTATCAATTCCAGCCACTATCAATTTTGGCAATAAATATGCACAATTCAGCAAATTGGAAAAACAACCTTTCCCACTTAATAAGTCCCACCCAACAGGAATACACACACTGTTACCCTCATCAGATTTCTAGTTAATTTGCACACTAGCACCCTGGACTGCATCCATTCTAAAACACTCCATATCTGCTGGTACATATAAAATCGGTTACCACATATGAGATCGAGTAACCTTAAAATTATTACCCTGAAGAAGAAGGGGGAAAACAGAACGGCATATCATGCTACACCTACACAGCACAATGAGACAATCAACAATATAATTGAGGTAAATTGAAAAATAGGACAAAATCAAAAGCTGTAAGCATAGTAAAAATAACAAAATTATTTGGTTTAAAACAAAACAAAATTGAAATTTGAGTGAAACTATACAGAGATCACGAGTTGAGTTTTCATTGCACCACTCCAGTCACCAGAACTTCAAGCCCTATGTACAATGATATCACCCTACACAAGACTTTGACATAAACAATCCTTTCAACTGCACCAATCTCTGTAAGCAAAAAAATAGGGATTTCCGTAACCTGACCCATCTGATATCACTTTTTTCTGACACTTATGAACAGTAAACCTTGACATAAGAACAAAATGCCTTTTAGTCCTTGAAGGGTTTTCCGAATCATAAATTGTCCAGAAAACAGTGTGCAGCAAAAAGTTGTGTCAGAAAAGTGTGTCCGATGGGTCAGGTTATGGAAACTCCCCCAAAAATATCAGGCAACTGGTCCTATGAACAGTTCTGTTAATATTCGACATACGAAAACAGTTCTCTTATATCAAAGTGGCAGATCAAACTTTTTTTGTCAACGGACCATA
>JAMKCH010052139.1:0-10213 GCA_023653785.1 Ophioderma brevispina | reverse complement strand
TCCTGATTTTTTGCACTAATGTAAAGCTTCCTATCAAAAAATCTCCTCCACTTGTAAGGATTAAGCTTGGAAATATTTCTTTGGTAACAAAAATTGTGAAATTTCTTATTTCCTGGAGGATCAAATACAAAATTCAGCCTATGTTGTATATTGAAATTAAGTAAACACACTCGCCTTATATTTGGGCACTTAAAGGCATTTCTGTAGCAAAATACAAGGTAAGAAACTTTGGGGGTCTTATCTGTATGGAATCAACACTACATATGACACAATGTTATGGATGTCCCCAAATCTCGCGTTACACCTGTAAATTCCTCCGATACCAAACTCTTAATTTGGATGGAGTAAATTGGGGAATGAGGTTATCAATCGGGTCCACTCACCTTCAATACACTGTGCTATACGGGATTTTTGGAATATACATCCAAGGTTTTACTAGATGAAGGTTTTATTTCCACGTTTTTTAGAGTAAGTAGTGCCCTTTCCTTAGATTGTGGATAGCAATATGCCCAGCTTGCTAAAACAAAAACAGACTTTGAAGTAGTGGGTTTTTAAAGAGACACTGGTAGTTTTTTTATAAACATCAGTTTATTCTATCAAATACAATAAATGAAAAACAACAAATAAATATAATAAATTTGTATTTCGATTTTTGAATTTTTTAAAGGTTTTGAAATTTTATAACAACATACAAAATATAGTTATGTTTTTGTCTCAGACGGTAGGCGGTATTTTGTGAGGACTTACCACAGATCAAAATATACAACAACTTTTTTTACTTGCACTTCCATAGACCACAACCTACTACAAATGTTATGTGGTATATTGCAAGTATATACCTTGGTATTTCTCACGATAAATCATAACTATACCAAACTAGAGAGAACTCATCATGCATGTAGTACAAAATACCACAGTAATAAACAACTGCGCCAAAGCCCCACTGTACAGGCCGCCGGAGGGGATTGCGGGCCCGGTGGAACCTTGGAGTTATGGCTACATGGTCAGCGGGTGGTGTGGGCTTTACGTGATGTACCACACTGATATTCAATGATAAGATCACGATACAACAACTACCACAAAATATTGTTGATTCTGTAATAGCTTATACCACAATACACAATTTTACCTTGTGTGGTATTTGTGGTCTAGAGCCTTGTCAGGGATAAAGAATGACCTCATTAACAAGTAGCTATAAAGCTGACTTAGAGAGATTTACTGAGGAGGCACATCATTTTCTAAAAATGTTTTTTGGGCATAAATAATGTTTAGCCCACTTTGATATAAAATTCCGTATCTGAATGTTTATATTCCTATACAGTACTCCTATGGTACTGCCTTATTACTACACATATGGTTTACTGCATAAAACAAAAGAACTGATCATCTCAGACTTTGGGGATTGAGCAGGTAGGAAACCGATCTTTGACTATTTTCTTAATACCACTTAATGTATCTTTCAAAATCTCATCCTTTAATTAACATATTGGCACAAGTATACAGACCAATCATCCAAGCTTGCTGCCATATAAAAATGGCCAAAGAAAATGAGGCAAGCATCGTGAGCGGTTACCCCTGTGTAGGCCACTCGGCTTATGGCACTGTTGCAAGAAATTCTTAAGGTGACACGAGAGAATTTCAACAAATCCAGGTTCCCTAAAAAATGAAAGTTACTTATTTTTGCCTTGATGAAAGCTTTCTATCAAAAATATCCCCATCTTAAATTATTAACTGAGAATTTTCTTTGGTCGCCCAATTTGAATTTTTCTAATTTTGTATAGGAGCAAATACACAATTCAGCCTATGTTTTATAATTGAAATATTAGCAAATCAAATCGCCCTTTTGTTTTCTCTCTTTATCATTTCTGTAGTCAAAATATATGTAGAAATCTATTAAGTGTCTCACCGTATGAAAATTATATTGACACAATATTTTGAGTACCTCAAATCTCTCTCTCATGTGCACCTTAACACTTAAGTCTAAGAGGGTGGTCCATAGTACCAAGAGTTGTTTTTTCTCGGGGATTTCTCACTTGAACTGAAAAATATTTCGAACCTAATTTTTGTAATTGTGTAACTTATCGATGTGCTTCTTTCCATAAAAAAATTACTAAAATTTTCTTGCCCGTAATGAGATAATTAGCTTGTCCCTCGGAACCCCCCCTTAGGCAACCACGGGAAGTGTGATTTTTAAAAGACAATTAAAACTCTGTTGCCAAAATAATCTTTCTGCTTATGTATGTTCATGTGCATGAAACAAAATTAATTCTAATCAGAAAAAATAATTAACCCTTCATGTGCTGAAAAGAAGCGATTCCATCATCGAGCGACTGCACGCCATTGGCTATACAAACCTCTGGCCAATACGACTGTCCCCCCCAAAAATACAAGAATTACAACATGGTATGTTTTGTGTTAATATTGTAAATTGGTCTTCTAGAGCAGATATAAGCATCAGAAATGATTTGCAATGTGTATGCTGTTGAAGTAGGGTCGCGGACCATGTTTACTGTTTGATCGATTTTGACCATTCATGCGAAAACAATGATTTGCCCGTACTTTACAGACTATAAACCGGAATTCAACATTTATTTTGTGCAACCTTAGGGCCTTGTCTTATTACCCCTCCAAAGGTGGTATGAATTTCTTTGAAAATTCCCTCGGAAAGTGGTTTCCTGGGTGGTCCATAACCCCCCCCCCCCTTAGGCCCAACGTGAGTGAAAAACACTTAGGCACTTAAGTGTTAAGCAATATACCATATTTTTACATATTAAATTGATTGGATCTTAGTATTTAAAACACCTCTAGGAGTTTATCTAAAATTACACGTCTAGCTGTACTTCATGCGCATCATATGCGCACCAAACAACGCTTTTTGCCAAAATCAAAAATGAAACTGACCATGACGGAACATGATTTACGGGGTGCCTGCATGTGGGGAACACTTTGCAAGTGTGTTAACACTAAGGGGTGGGATGATGGTAATCCCCTCTGAATCACCTATTTGTCCCCCCTAGAACAATGCTAATCAGAAAATAAAAATCATTAAAAATCAGATTTGCATGTTTTTAACAGTATAAGGTAATCCTAACGTCCGGTCCCTACAAGTGTTAAGACAAAGTGCAGCCTAGAATAAGGACAAAATTGTATATTTCAGTCATTACTGCTGTAACGGACACTTGCTACAACATGCGAGTGATCTTGGGGAGTGAATGGAGATTCCTTAGCTTTGAATGCTGTTTTTTTTCCCGTTTTTGTCATTTTTCATTTGCAAAATGACTTGGGAGAATTCTACCGGCTTATTCTTCACTTTGTTTGCAAATTCCTTCAATTTCAAATATGTTCGACTCTTCCGGGGGATCACTGAGAGTTGTCTTTGAAGGTGCATTTCAGATCCCTAGCACATTCATTTTTATGAATTATTCTTGTTCACTAGATATCCTGAGTACAGGTATTTCCTAAATCTGAGCCTTTAACAACACACTTTACACACGGATATACATACAGAACTGAATGTGTCAATTCGGGTGACACCAATTTGTTGTCAAACTGCTTACAGGAAGCTTAAGTGGTAATTAGGCGACAAAACATACCTATATCGATGGGTCTTCAGACCATGGTTTGGTGTTTTACTATTTTTCAATTTGCTTTGTGTTTAAAAATCAGTATTTTGGGGCAAAACAAATTGATTTTGAATTTTAAAATTCAAAGAGCCCAAAAGATGAGATTTGTACAGATTTTGTTTTTTAGTTCCATCGTAAAAAATCAAACAAGCCTGCTCAACCGACCTACTTGAAAGAGATTTGCGAGTTCCTATGCCGCATTCATTTTTGCACACAAATCAATCAATTATCTATATCCGGAACATCCCTATTTCAGTGTAAACTCCCCTCTACTAAAGGTGTTTTCTTTACTCTTATTCAGACGTAATTTCGCCTGGCAATAGGCATTAAGGGGATCACCCGATTTAAGGATATGAAAGTTTTCATCTTGATCGCTTAGCCTTCACTCCAAATTCCCATCTGTAAAGTTTTGCACTGATATTTTCATCCGTTTTGATGCAAGACTAAACGTGATTTGTAAGCCCCAAAGTACTCTGTAAAATTAATATTGGTCGACCAAAATTGGACAAAGTTCGCTCATACTTCCAAACCACAACATCCTTTGGCTCTAAAGATTTCAAAGGGAGGGGGGAAAGAGAAAAAAATAGTAGCTTGCTACTGATAGCAAAAATGTTGACCACTTCCATAAAATTCGGAGCTTCTGGGGACGAGGCCATAGTCGATCTGCCATGCCTTAATATGACGTAGTTGATTTAATTCTGTTTCCCAGTGTAATAAAAAATTTATTCGATTATAAACTTGTGCCTGCACTGCTGACTCTTTTCTACTATAACACCAACTCCGTTGTTTTCAGTTGTAACGTTAACATTAAAATAAAATAATTAAATTAAATTATGAGCTGAGTGGGAAATCATACCCCACGACGCTTCGGATTACAAGATGAGCGCCCACAGATGCATGGCCACGCAATGCAAGCCCAGCAAAGAGCGTTTATTGTAATAATTAAAGGTTTTCAACAAGAGATTTCACATATCAGATGTCCCTAAAAATTGAAAGGTACTGATTTTTTTTGTTGCCTTATGTAAAGCTTTCCATCAAAAATATCTCCACCTGAAAGAATTACGATTGCAAAATGTTTCTTGGTGTACAAACTGTGAAATTTCCTAATTTCGTATAGGTGCAAAATACGAATTCAGCCTATGTTTTATGAAATTAATCAAATCATATCACCTTTTTCTCTTTATGACATTTCTGTAGCCTAATACAAGGTAAAATCTTTGAGTGTTTCATCAGAGCTTTATGAAATTACTATTAATGACACAATATTTGGGTGCCTCAAAACCTCTTTGTGCACCTTTAATAAATCATTAACAAATAAAGCGCCCACCATAATAGGAAGATTGTCACTATACGATTAGTTAAATGCTCAGAGCCTGATATTCATTTCATGCCAAAATCTCAACATATTGCTCATACACTGGTTTCCTTCTTGTATGACTGAACAAGATAAGATTACTGTGCATACCATTAATTCATTCTCTGATTAACACACCCAATTACTGTTTTCGGTTTCATGTACAAACAGAACACCACCATATCATTTTTCCCGACATGTCACACTATTCGTGATGTTGAGTCGAAGTTCAGTGGATGATTTTACAGTTGGTTAAATGTCGTGGGTTTGCTGAACGATACGCTAAACCATGTACAACCAGCGGTTTTCTTGAACTCATGTTAGTTGACTCAGTTTAAGGCTTTAAAGTGGCTGTCACCATTTTTGTGTACCATGTTCTCTACATGACATGTGAGCTTGGCACTTGCATACACTTGCCAACTAAGTTTGTTTTCAAACAAACATGCTTTCGATGGTAGATGCAGTAATACACACTTGTACACTCTTAACTACTGTGCTAATATTGATGGTTTACCAAAGTTTTTTTGTCTCTATCTTGGGAAGAAATGGATATGATACCTTTACAGCTTAAATTTTCACGATGACAGTAAGAAAAAGACCTTTCAATCTGATACTATTAATCAAAATTGATACTAATTCCGTGTAAATCCGGCTAATAAAAGAATAAAAGCAAATCTCAGAACAACCTGGTAGCCAGCCGTAAGAAATTGAAACCAGTTGATCTATTGGAAGGAGAGTGCTTTTGGAAAAGATCCCAGTACTATTCTGTGGCTGTGTGTTATCAAGCTGGTTTGGACAACTGATATTCTGTTCTAGGAGGGACAAATCTGTGACTTCAGAGCGGGATTCCTCATATGATCATAAATGACGTCCTTAAGCAATTCATCCTTGCACTGCTCATTGCATTGTTTCAGACATCAATTTTACCGTGCATCATCTGATGATACTTTAATCATGGCGTCCCTACAACTGTAAACCTATTTTTGAATCTCTGCCTTTCTTGTCACCTCCTTTCAAGTTCAAGTGTGTTGAGTGATGACATGGAATGTATAAATGCATGCTTTCTTCAATAATGGATGGTTAAAAATCGCGGAAAGATGAATTTTTTTAGATTTGGTTGCATTTACTTTGAAAAATTTATGCCTAATGATTTACTAGATTCAATAAATAGCTAACTCGCACAATGACCCCTTCCCAAAGGCATGTTTTCAAGGTACTTTGTTGAGGAATGAACTTATGTCATGTTGTTGATACTTTTACAAAAGTTGTTTCACTTTAACTCCTTCCGTCCATAAACTGTACATTACCTTTGCAAGGAACGTAAAATTATGTCAATAAGTTTGTATCTTCGTTCAGTGTCTAATGACAAACACCTCGTGAAAATGGTGCTTCTTCAAAGGTTGTGTCTTGGCATGTAGACTCCTCAAACTACAGTTTGTGTATACTTCCCTAACTGTAATTTTCATTGGCAACATTGTATACCATTGTTAAATGTTAAATTGTCAGTGAATTTGTTTGAAAGCAAATTTAATCAGCACCTTCCCCGGCACCTTCTCTTTGACCTCACATGTCAATCGGTCAATTTCAAGTTGAAAAAGATGAGCTGCAATGTTTACACAAAAATTTCCCACAACCCTGTTATTGTCACCAGGCTTCAGTGTCATTTTTGTATTTGGGGGTTGGCATTTTTCAAGAAGCTGCGCTATCGATTCAAATGTCAGCTCACATTTAGAACACTGGGGTGCGTTATCCTGTTATGTTTAGTTTTCTGCGTTATTTCACATTTTTGACAAAAATATTGAAAATATCACTGCAAGACCAAAGCTGTTTCTCTTCCTCACCATGCCCACCATATACAGCCACACAAGTTAAAGTTGGGCAAACAATTGAGCAAGTCCGTTTGGTAGATGAGGAAAATTCACTTTCTAAGGCAAAACAACCTTCTTTACAAGTTGATAAAAACCAACTTGTTCTTAACTTGGTTTCCAGTGTAAATCTGAAATATACTGTTCATAACAGCTGACATTTCTGCATCTGGAGGCCATTCTTGCAACGATATGAATTGTTTGAACACTGCTGCAGGAATATCCTGCAAGTTCTGTTGGCTTTCGTTGGATTCGTCAGGGTGATGACTAGTGATGAACTTAATACCCAATATCCTTGTTGTGTCTCAGCCTCATAAAAGTAGAAGAGCATTTTCCAAAGATTTTTGAACCTTATGCCCAGTTCCAAAAATGCATTTTGTGAAGAACGCTTTACTTGTTTCTACCCAACCTTCACATACCAGGTTTACAATGTGTGGCAGAAAGATTTTAGCAAGCTCTTGTGCTTAGGCCCACAAGTAACCTCTCATGCAGTTTTCACTCATCCTAATTTTTTTCCTGCTTTGTAATACAAGTTGAGGGTAATGTTTATCAAGATAAATCATCATTTGCAATGCAAGCCCAGTGGACAGCATGCACATACATTCTTGAAATATCTGTGGATTAAATTTGACACTTGTGTGAAACTGTAGACCACTTACTTTTTTCTTTCTTCGTGACTAAACCCACTTTGCAAATTTGTTTCATAGTTGCTGTTACCCGATTTCATCAGTTTTGGGTAAGTCGGTCTGCTAATAGTGGCCGCAAGCGCATATCTCCCAAGAAATGCAGGAGTTTTATTAACTTTGGTAAGCCTCTATCTGAATATTTTGTTTTACCCTCATGTTTAGCAAACACAAGACTATTTCCATGCAAGTGAGGTCAACCCATGTTGGTAGCTTCTTGTTTTCTTCCCACAAAATGCACAAGCAATTGTCAAAAGAAGGATTTGTGGATATTTGAGAGTACGGTTGGTGTTTTTTTTTTGGCAAAGTTTTGAGAAAAACCTTCAACCTTTTTGGTCCAATTAGGCAGGACGCATAATTATATTGTTGAGAGTTTTTTTCTTTTTCTGATGAAAGACAATCCAACTTTTTCATATGAAAGTGTTTGATAGTCTTCTAAAAACGATATACTTTGTTTTCTCTTGTTGTTACAATGACTCTACTTCTTGGAATAGACGCTTGCAACAAGTTTTGACACTACAGGTTGAATCATCACACTCATGAATGTTTGTGGTGCTTCATCATAACTCCCATCAAAAATCCAAGGACCGATTTTTCAAATGCGTCCTATAAATTTACTAATCTTGTTCTGGAACAGTGTTCAAAAGTTATCCTTTACCGTGGATATTATGCTGCAATTAGGTTTTATTCAAGAAACATGATTACAAACACAAGCTTGTATGAGAATACTTTAAATTTGCCAACATAAGTACTTTATTTATTGTGGTTGTTTTTTCCACGCCCAAATTTCCTATCGTAGAATATGTTTGTCTGGTTTCTCAGGAGAAATTGACTTAAATGACTTAAACTTTCTATCATCTTCTGCAATTAACTCCTATTTGATAAAAGTTTCTTCATATTCTTCAATGTTACCATGCATCTCTGTGAGGAGCCTTGTAGTATGGAATCTTACACCGTGTCCGTTCTTGTACTCTTTCTTGAAAGTTTTTCTTGGGTTGTTTTTCAGAAGAGGATGCTCACCATCTATAGGTACATAAGAGAAAAATGGAAGACATTTTCAATGTAAAATGAGTTTTTATTGCTACTATTTAATCTAGACTTTTGCATTGGGAGGTAATTTCTTCTCCTTTATGTTTAGTAGCTGACTGTATAAACTTAAAGGTTTGTACATGGCGATGATTTTTGAGAATACAAATTTCAATTGCCATTTGATCATTTCGATAGACCACCTACCGAGAACATTCAAAGATGTATTGGTCAAACCAAGCATAAACGAAAACCACAAACTTTGATTTGAACTTGCCCTGCATCGTAATCGTCCCTATAGAAAACCTGTGCTTTGATTTTCTCTCATGCATGACAGAAAAAAACTAATTAATCATCTTTTAACTAAAGACGGCATATTCAGCTTATTTCACTTCAGATTGAGCCCTGTCCATGAGAGACTTATCCCATAAATAAGGATTTTGTATTGAGCATGATTTTTTTATCCAGGTGAATGGAAATGTACACACGTTATCCCTGATTGTTTGGAAAAACTTTAGCTCCATGTTTGCTTGCAATTGTTGAAAATTGTTAGCTCCATTAGTTATATAATTTCCATTTACTAGTAGACCTAGATGATTGTTGACTTTAGTCATTTTTAATTACATTTCCACAGATTTTCACACTGGGGTTTTTGTCTCCTCCCCCCCAACGTGTTTACGAAATAAAAAAGCATAGATAGGCATGCCCCATCGTCTAACTTGCATAAAATTATTTACCTTGTGCAAATTGCTCTGTGTGGTACGTAATAGCTCACTTCTGTTATTAGCAGGCTGACTGTGCAGTGTGCGGATGGTAAATTCTTTGGATTGGATCCTTCTATATCCTCATTACAGTCAGAATCTGCCATACGATTATTTAACAATACAAAATATTAGTGAACATAATTATGAGTGAACGAACTGGTAAAATTAAGATTATGTTAATTTTCATTAAATGTACATTTTGATTATACATAGTGACAGAGTCCCAATAGGTTGCACTGATTATGCGGGAATTGCCACTTCGTCTAATACATCTGTCCTCTAATTCGCAGATTAGTCTAATTCCATTTGTTGTCTACAATCACAAGTCAATACCCCCATACTCTAATTTCACACTGTGTCTATTAACCATTTAGGCTAAATACCATTTCGTCTAATCACCACAATATCGGCTAATATCATATCATTTCGTATAATGCCCAGTTGGTATAATCACTACCTTGTCCTACACCATTTCGTCTAATGGCCATTCGTCTACTGCCCATTTGTTATCACCAGATTGTCTAACACCATTTTGTCTAATTCCATTTTGTCTACTGCCCATTTTGTCTAACCATCACCAGATTGTCTAAACATTTCGTCTAATGCCATTTCGTCTACTACCCATTTGGTCTAATCACCAGAATTGTCTAACCATTTCGTCTAATGTCATTTCGTCTACTGAACCACTTGTCTAATAATCACCATGATTGTCTAAAACCCATTTCTTCTAATGCCATTTCTTCTAATGCCATTTCGTCGTCTCTCCTCATTGTCCTACTGATGTATAAACAAAAGGGCACACCATATTACATATAAATACAACACAAATGACATGTTTCACCATTATATTCCGAATTTCAGACCTTTTATATGTTACCTAGCTTTTCTTAAATAGGCT